>JAODAL010019457.1:0-71976 GCA_025379985.1 Phyllomedusa bahiana | reverse complement strand
ATTCATTTTTCCAAAAAAATCCTATAAAAAATAAGTAAAAATTTAACCCGGGAAAATTTTATTGTCTACGGGGTTTACACTCTGCTGATCGTAGTCAATAATACTAATAAATCACCAAATACAAAAAGGACAACAAAAATAATTTAGTAAAAATAAAAGGAAGGTTTTAAAAGTAAAATTCGTAAAGGGGTTTTTCTCACTACATCATTCATCTTACCTAGTCCTTTTTCTTGGTTTCTTTTATTGAATTCGGGGCCCCTTTTTTAACGGGCTTCTACTAGGCTGCAGTAGAACCGGGTCTGTAGCTAACCCGACTAGTGTTGAGCGATTGCTTTGGCTATCGAGATCGAGCGATAGCAAAAAGGGGCCCCGCTATCGATAAGGTTTTTCGATAGTGAACATCAAATTATGAGCATTACCTTTAAAACAAGGGGGTTAAACCCCCTAGGGGAAAAAAAAAGGGAAGGCAAAACAAAAAAAACCTTTCAAAAAAATTAATTTTTACACCCAAACAAGGCGGGGAAAAGCTAAAATTAACATCCACAACAGTCAAATGGATACGGCTACATCTTGGGCAACACACTTAGTTTAATAAAAGACAAAACCTTTTAAATTTCCCAAAAGTGGTAAATATAGAATTGCTGTTTAAGATTTACGGGATGCTTTTTTAAATTTAACAGTGCTGGGTTCCCGAAAAAAGTAAAAAAAACCACTATCTGTTATTTTTCGTAAATAACAGGGAAATTTTTTGCACCTTCAATTCCCCTGTGGGACTAAAAGAATTGCTTTTTTTAAAGTTTTAAACGTGGATGCTGCGCCCAATGAAAAATTCCCTGGGGTGCGAAAAAAGTCAAAAAAAAACGTAACTTTTAAATGTTTTCGAAATGATAAACGGAAATTTTTTGGCAACAAAAAACCTTTGCTGCCCTACAAGTTTGCGGGAAATGTAATTTAACTGCGGGTGGTATTTTAAACAGTCCCAGGTTTAAGGGGTAAAATTAAAATGAACACTATCTAAATTAAACGATAATAAAAGGGGGGATTTTTTTGCACCTAAAAAGGGAACCTGCAGTTACTAAAATGATTTTATCCAATATTTTTTTCGGGCCCCCAATACCAGGAAATATTTCAATAGCAAACTGTTTGATAATAAAGATATTCCACTAAAAATTTTTCTACACAAAGTCTTGGTGAACTTTACCCAGGGGTTTCTTTAAATAGAGCTTGTCTTGTGTTCCCCCCCGGGGCCCCCCCCCCCCCTGCCCCCCCCCGCCGTGAAAAAAACAGTGGTAGTCCTTGTTTTTAAAATTTTCTTTTAGCTAACTACATAAAATCTTCAAATCTTAATATAACTTTTTTTGGGGAAGGATCAAGCTAAAATTTTGTTTCTCGTGAAAGAAATAGACTAATTTGGGCGAGCTGTTTGGCCAGGGGCAAGCGCAGGTCCATCCCTATAACGCTGAAAAAACACTGAGGTTTAAACGGAAACGCTGTTCTAAAAAAAAAACAGGCCCTGTTTTTTTTCCCAAAAAACCAACCATAAACAACCCAGTCAGACGCCCGCACACCATTTTTCACCCTCCCTCATTCGTAAGCTATTTGCGGGGCCCCAAAAAATTACAGGAAGCCCCCAAAAAAAGGCCATTTTTAATAATGATGCTAAAGATTTTAACCCTTTAATTATCGAAATGATCGGGAAAATTTCGATCACCAAAAAACCCTTTGGGCCATTTAAATTTTGTCGAAAAAAATTTCGTTTCAAAAAACCTAAAAGCCCCCAGTGCTGGGCAGCCTTTTGGGGAAATAATAAAAACAGGCCCCCCCCCCCTGAAACTATGGGCGACCTGAGAAGCTGATGAAAGTGGATAAAGAGGGGTTTACCCTAGGAATAGGTGGGAACAGTTTTTAAGGGACATAAAATTGCAAAGTGACTTTTTTTTTGCAAGATCTTAACATAAAAAGAAAATCCTTGTAGTGAGACAACCCCTTTAACTCTATAACCTCCCAGTCCCAAAATTTTTAAAAAATGTAATTTACCTGAAAATGATCCACAAAAAATTTTTTTTGGAAATTTTTTTGGGTTTAAGAAATTTCCCCTAATACCGTCCCCCGGTTTCTCATTTTTGAACTTACCCTTAAAAGTAAAATGTAGACGTCTTCGTCACTACAGTGTTATTATTGAATATATGAGGATACCCCGTGCTTTCAGGGGCAGAACATAGTTGTTTTTTGTAATATTTTCATTCTGACTGTGCCGTAACTCACTGAACCGTGAGCTGTGAGTCAAACAATTTCCTGAAAGCCATCTCTTTTTGATATTTCCACCCTTTAATCTAAACTGGTTTCTGATCATCTTTTGTACATTAATTTCCTTTTTACAAGAAAAACAAGAAAAAGTTATATTTCTCCCGTGTGGGAGGAGAACATAGTTCATGAAGACTTTGACTGAATATCCAACAGACAGGTGAGTCATTGGAGAAAGCTGCCTACAACCTCAAGCTCTGCACAGGGCCGCCTGACTCGTCAGTCATTTTATGGAGAGCAACCACAGGGGATTCCTCTTAACAAGTGATTATTTGACTAAATTTCTTAGCTGAAAATGGGGTGGAAAATATCTAAAAGCCACAATTGTTTCAGCTATTTAAAGGAGGGCTACATTTTTTAGCTGAAACTAATCTGTAAGTATAACACTATATAAGGTACTTATACAAAAACTACACAGAAGTCAGATTATTATGACCACTTTTCCCACTTTTTACTCAGCACCCGAATTCATAAAGCAAACTACGTTCCTGACTGAAATTTTTTGGTGTAAAAAAGTGGTGTAGCTTCCCCGCACATATATCCCCTTGCATCAGGATAAAAGCAATGATTATCAAATTCAAAAGGGGATGTTTTTTTTTCATTCAGGGGAAAGGGCATAGTATTTTCCCCCAAAAACCCACCTATTTGTGAAAATGTTCCCCATGCTGCTGTGGTGAAAGTGTGTGTAATTTTACAAAAAGGGACCATTGGAAACACAAGCATGAATGTCAGCTGCAAAGAGAGCCCAAAAACAACCAAACTACAGAAAATACTTACCACTAAAATAATCACGAGAATGAGGCGATTCGTCGCTACTTTCGATTTCGATAGGAAATCGGCAATTATAATACGATTTCCATAGTCGATAACAATTACCCGATGACCATTAAAGTCTAGGGAAGGAACAACACCTTTATTCTTTAACCCAAGCAGGGGTGGAGAAGCGGAATTAACACCCCAACAGTAAAATGAAACCTCACATCTTGGCAAGGAAAAACACTACATCTATAGAGTAGAGGGCACAGCCAACGCGCCGGGCTTTGGGGGGAAAGGAGTCGTCCTCCGAGGCCACGTGGGCGGTGGGTGGCCTCTGGGTCTTTCTCAAAAAAGCTCCGGTTTTCCCAACAAGCTATGGACCCAAAAATAAAATTTTCTTGTTTTTCTCTCAAAGGTTGTAAGAGACTTTCGCATCACAGTTAATTCTTCTTTTAAAGAACTGAAAGACAGATTTTTTGTCCTGAGTTTTATGGACTATGTATACATGGAATCGTTTTCTTAAAGCTTAAAAAATTTTGAGGACTGAACCTTATTACTAAGGGCATTTAGGCCAAAACATTGGCAAAAAAGGGGTCACGAAAAAAACTGACAGGCTATTCACTATCCCCGTCTTTTACCACAGCATGACCCTTAAACCTCATGACCCCAATTAAAAAGTGCTAGAAGGCAGTAATTTTTTTGAACCAATTTTTCTTGAACTGGACATTTACTATCCCTGTCCTGGAACGCAGCATGACCCTTAAACCCTTTTTCTCCCATAGATTAAAAAGTGCCGGCAAAAAGTCTTTGAACCAATTTTATTGAACTGGACATTTTACTTTGCTTGTCCTGGCCGCAGCATACCCCTTAATTACATCCCACAATTAAAAAGTGTTGGAAAAAGGGTCTTTGAAAAACCATTTTAGTTGAACTGGGGATTGACTATGCCTGTCCTGGGCCGCACTACCCTTTAAAACCTTCTGACCCACAGTTTTAAAAAAGTGCTGGAAAAAGGAGTCTTTAAACCCCAAATTTTAGTTGAAGGGGGGACATTGACTATCTTGTCCTACCGCTGCATGCCCCTTAAAATCTACTAACCCAAAATTTAAAAGTGCAGGAAAAAGGATCATTGAACCACCTTTTAGTTAAAACTGGACTTTGACTAGCCTGTCCGGGGGCGGGAAGGGACTCAAAAAACATTTGACCCACAGATTAAAAAGTGCCGGGAAAAGGATTTTTTTTAAAACCACCTTTTTTATTGAAGGACTTAATTCCTTCCGGGGCCGAGAATGACCTAAAACTTGACCCACAATTAAAAAGTGCCAAAAGGGGAGCCCCCTTTTTTATTAACCACCATTTTAGTTGAAAAATGGGCATTGCATGCCTGCCGGCACCAAGGGACCCCAAAAAACCCCTTGACCCAAATTAAAAAAATGCTAGAAAAAGGAGTCTTTGAACCACCTTTTAGTTTAACTGGACATTACTATACCTGTCCCCCGGGCCCAGTATGCCCTTAAACCTGTTGACCCCCCAGTTAAAAATGCCTGAAAAAGGGAAAAAACCGACATTTAGGTTTTTTTGGGTTTGGGTGGTTTGGTTAAAGTGTTTCTTCTGCTCCCAAACCGGAGAAGAAGATGGGTGCTAATGGGCCGCTGTACGGGTGCAAGTCAAACGGGTGGAAGGAGAATGGGCAGGATGGGCCTGGGGGTGCTGGTGGAACCGGACACGGTGGAGGCTGAAGCGAGGCGATTTTTGATCTGATCATAGACATGGGCAGTGAGGAACGCTTTGTCGTGGTGGAGGGAGGGCCAAGCAGGGGTGTGACAGTGGTTGGAACCCCAGGATGGGGTGTGGCCTTTTTTTGCCAACGTTCCCTCCATTTCAACCTGCATTCGCGCATGTGACTAACATGTTGTGGTGGTTAAACACCTAAAATTTTTCCCCCTACAATGGTTTATGGCAAAGGGGGCATATGCACGCTGGGGGAATAGGGCTTGCCGAAAAAGGCCCCGGGTTGAGATTTTTAACTTTTCGAGGGGATAAGCGAGGAGCGGGTTTCCGCTGATCATGGCTGGGGGAATAATCTCACGGAATTTACGACCGCCATCTCCCTTTTTAAAGCAGGACCCCACTGACCTACCCCCTCATCATCCCTCTCCAGTGATGAAGCGTCGCAAAACAATTTGTGAAAAGACCCCGTTGGATCCGCAAAATCGTCTCCATCAAACCCCGATAAATCTCCCGTCCGACTTCTAAACCTGGGGGTGCGGGCTACAAGCAACAGACACCCGCAAGCTTACCGACCCCCCGAGATTTTTTTCCCATTGACCCCTTTCCTTCTCGTCCTTGATGGGATCAGCGATTGGGGTCAGAGCAGACAAATCATCCTCTTTGGCCTTTTTGATCTTTTGGGAAAGCCCTTCTGACCCCAACCCATTTTTTCACAAAGAGGGTTTTCAGAAAAAAGGGTTATCCAAGGGTGGGTAAACATTTTTCATTTGGGCGCCTTCTTATTTGGACGGATCTGCAAAGATGATGACGACATTTGTGGCCGTGACTGGGAGGACGAGGAGGTAAGACTGCTGGATGCAGGTTGCATTAAAGAGAACCTGTCACATAGTTTTTGCCCCGCTGGCTGAGGACAGTACAAGCTAGTAATAGACCTGCTGTTTCCAGCTCTGTGTCCCTTATTCTGTAAGATGCTGTAGTTTTTGTGTATTTAAATGCTTAAATCTGCAGTTTTCAGCCAGAAGAGTCATTCGAAGAGTCCTTTAGTGTCAGTTTTTTTCAAACCCCCGCCCATTTTAAAGGCTAGCCCCCCGCCCCTAAAACTGACAAACCTATGACTTTGAATAGGTAGAAACATGTGAATAACCGTCAGTGGGCAGAGCTAGCCTTTGGTTTGGGCGGGCTAAACACCTGCCATGAATAAGATTTAACAGGTAAATGCGCTAAAACTCCAGCATCTTACAGAATAAGGGGCACAGTGCTGGAAACAGCAGGTCTGACACTAGCTTGTACTGCTCTCAGCAAGAGGGGCACAACCTATGTGACAGATTCCCTTTATACACTGAAGAACAGATTGGCGACGCTGTTCGTTACTGAGATTCACAGGGCACTGACCCAGTGATGACAGGCCTGACAGTCCTGTAACCGACGATCCACTGGCTTGCATGTTGTCGCCAGCACTGGAAGGAGCCCCTTTTCCCCTGTACCTTTACCTGAATGTCCTACACCCCCTTTTTGTTTTCCTTACCACCTGCATTTCGCTTATTTTTCAAAAGATAAAATTTAAAAGGTTGGAAGAGGTTTTGACGTCTTTTTTGAAAACGGCAAATACAGCTATTCTTAAATCCTCAAATTTTCCCCAACAGAAACTAGGATTGAAACAAAATTTGTTTCATCGAATACCGTGAAATGCGGTTTGGGAAGAACCGAAAACAAAATCAAAGTGTTTTCTTTAGTCCCGGGGATTTAAAATGCCCATAGGCCCTAGGAATTGTATTTTCAAAAAAAACTATCTACAATGCGCTATCGCCCCCCAAAAACGAGTTTACCAGAGCAATAAAACTTTTCAAAAGTTACATAGATAGAAATTGCTTTTTTTTTGCAGCAATGAACAAAGATTACTAAAAAATTTTGTATCCAATTTTTAAAGTACAAGGTGGCTTTTGAAAAAAACGGGGCCCCCCAAAGTAAAATACAGCTTTTTAAAAAGTTATATGGATAACAAAAGGGTTTTTTTTTTTGCCCAAATAAAATACACCAAACAGTTCTAGAAAATTTTGTATCCAAATTTAAGTACAAAGGGGGCTCTTTGAACAAAACTGGCCAAACCAAAGTGAAATCAGCATTAAAAAGTTATATGGATAACAAAAGGTTTTTTTTTGCCCCAAATGAAATACCAAACGTTTACTAAAAAATTTCTGTTCCAAATTTAAATACAAGGTGGCCTTTGAAAAAAACTGGGGGGCCAAAAAAAAAAGGTACAATTTATCTAGGCTTTTCTGTCGCCCCCGCCCGTCCGTCCCCCCTCCCCCCACTCCCCCCCGGCTGTAAGGCTAATGTTCTTTAAAAGTTTCTGTTAACTAAAAAGAATTGAAATTCCCTAATTACCTAATTCTTGTTCCACAAAAAAACATAGTTGTCTGATGAATAAAGGAAGAACTGTGTTCTAAGCTGTATTGAAGAGAAGTAGCAACTCTTAATCTAGTGTAGCACGAAAAGACTGATACTGAACAGGAAAAAATTTTCATGCAAAACGGGCTTGATTTTTTCCACCAATGACAACCCTACCCAAACACAGTATAGTCGCACACCCGTACCCCCGCCTATGGGTCTAAGTGATTTTCTGGCCGCCAAAATGCCAGGAAGGCCGATAATGGCGCGATTTGTAATAGATTATGCGCAGATTCTCACCTAAAATATTGCGTGATCGGAAATTTCCGATCAGCCTAAAAATCGTGCCGATTTCATCTTTGTCGATTATAATCACTCATACCTAATCACGAGGCTACCAAATGTGTGTCTAAAACAGTTCAGTAAATCCTACTGTGGATTGTCACTGCACCTCTGCTAACAAAGGTGCATTGGCAGAAAATTCTTCACTTTTCTCAGCAGTATAGGAATTGCACATCTGCTGGCAAAGGTTTGTCTTCTCTGTTGAGTCATATTTTCTACTATACTCAACAGATGGAGAGATACCTCAGAGAACAAACACCCTGCAACCATTGTTGGAAGAAAAGCTGTTGGAATCTAAGTAATGTCTAAGGAATGTTTTTGTGGCATTCTCTGGACCACTCATCCATGTGGCTAGCACTTTCAGTTGATTTTGAGCATGCATCCATCCTTGCAGATTAGGTAAACCCATGCATGTCCGGATGGGATTATTCAGCAATAAAATATCACATGTCCTGCAGATAGAAATGTCCAACATTGGTTGGAAGAACAAGCCTAAGACATCCAAATACTACCCTGGCTTTCTAACTCCCCAGATTTAAACCCAACTGAGCAACTGTGGGACCATCTTGATTATTGTGTTCACTCCTCCACACACCCTTCTCACCCACGCACCCAGAAGCTGTAGGGTGCACTGCAGTCATCTTGGCTCCAGATACCTGAGACCACCTACTATGACCTTACTAAGTCATTACCAACCCATGATGCACAGGGCAGTTAGTCTGGGTACTCGTGGTCATAATATTTTGACTTAACTGTGTAGTTGCAGCACCTTAAAGAGGTTGCGTCAGTGGATCATTAGGTTATACTCTCAATGTCCAAATGGTTTCACCACTGTGAACTTTGCCAGTCACTAAAATGTAGTAACAGTAGTGCCAGGACAGAGCCACCACTTCTCTTAGCTTTTTCCAGACAGCTGTATGGTCAGCCATTGACTCTTAAGGGGAATTCATATGCAAAAGCTATGGTTTTGTACAGGTAAAATTTGAAGGGCATTAAAGTAGCAGGAAGAGGGTAAGATTTTAGAAATCTCACAAACATGCAGTGGACATTTCCACACAAAAAATCATACTGCAGATTTTTTTTTAATTCACAGCCTGTTAATTATGTTGTGGTTTTCTCCCCTTTCAATATAATGGAATCCACTGTGAATCTGAAGCAAGAATTGCTGTGGATTTGCTGAGAACTTGCCTCAAGATCTGCAGCAGAAATTTTTTGGCACACATGGAGGTAACCTCATGGGTAAATTCAGTACCTCCAAAAGTAAGGTGAGCAGAGCTGACAGGAGACAAAACAGCATAGCACTTCCCTAAGCAAGGCCGTGACTTCATTCTAGCAATCAGCAGGGAATGGAAATTCTTATATTGAGGCATCTTGATTAGTGTTGAGCGATTATTATCGACAAAGTTGAAATCGGCACAGTTTTTATGTTGATCGAAAATTTTAGATCATGCGATAATTTAGGTTAAATATCTGTAATCATCTATTAAGATTCGCGCCATTTTCGGCGCTTCCTGTCATTTTGGCGGCCAGCAAATCAGCTTACAGAATAGGCAGGGTGAGATGTGTGTGGACGTCATGACTGGAATGTGTAATGGTTGCGATTGGCTGGAAAAATCACATAAACCGTTTTACATAGAACAGCGTTTCCTGTTCACCCTCAGTGTCTCTCAGCTTTCCCCAGAGCAGAAGGACGTATGCTCGCTTGTGTCCAAACAGCTCAGAGAAAATAAAAAATATTTTCACAGAGAAAGCTCTAATGTTAGGTGTGATCCTTACAACTTAGTTAGATTAGAGATTGGAAGATTTTATGTAGTTAGGTAGAGAATTTTAAAGGAGCATCTACCGCTGTAAAGTCACGGGGAGGAGCGCGGGGGGGGGGGAGGGTTCCGCAGGTGAACACAGACAAGCTCTATAAAGAATACTGGATAAAGTTCACCAAGATTAGTGTAGACATTGCATGCAATAGCTTTATTATTAACAGTTTTCTATTGAAATATTTCCTGGATATTGGGCAGCCTGAAACTTATATTAGGATACACATCTTTTCTAGTAACTGAGGTCTCTTTGTTAGGTGCAAAAAATCCACTTTAATTTTCAGTATACATTTCAGATAGGTGTTTTATTTTCAATTTTTCCCATTCCCCCTTTGTTCATATATCCACCTTGCCCGTTAAATTTTGAATCCAAATTTTGTAGTCAGCACAGGTTGATAGGTGCCAAAAATACCTTTTATTATCCGAATACATTACAGATACGTGTTTTTTGCACTTTTGCCCAGTCCAGATTTGTTCATTGAGGCACCTTGCACTTAAATGTGAATACAGCAATTTTGTAGTCACCACAGGTGAATTGAAAGGTGCCAAAAATACCTTTTATTATCCGAAATACATTTTCAGATATGTGTTTTTTGCACTTTTGCCCAGTCCAGATTTGTTGATAGGCCCCTTGCAGTTAAAAATTTGAATCCAGCAATTGTGTAGTTACCACAGGTGAATTGATAGGTGCCAAAAAAATACCTTTTTTTTATCCGAATACATTACAGATACGTGTTTTTTTCACTTTGGCGCACTCAGCTTTGTTCATTGAGGCACCTTGCACTTAAATGTGAATGCTGCAATTTTGTAGTCCACAGGTGAATTGAAAAGGGGCCAAAAAATACCTTGTATTATCCGAATAAAATTTCAGATACGTGTTTTTTTACTTTGGCGCACTACGCTTTGTTATGAGGAGCCTTTCACTTAAATGTGAATACAGCAATTTTGTAGTCACCACAGGTGAATTGAAAGGGTGCCAAAAATACCTTTTGATTTCCGAATACATTACAATAAGTGTTTTTTGCACTTTTGCCCAGTCAGATTTGAAGATAGCATCTTACTTTGCAGTCAAATTTGCAATACAGCAATTTTTGTAGTTCACTACAGGTGAATTGATTGGTGCCAAAATTACCTTGTGTTATCCGAATACATTTCAGATAGTGTGTTTTCATTTGGCGCAGGCCACTTTGTTGTTAGATCTACTTTGCAGTTAAATTTGAATCAGCAATTTTGTAGTCACCACAGGTGAATTGGATGGTCAAAAATACTTGTATTATTTCCGAATACATTTCAGCTACGTGGTTTTTTCACTTTGGCGCAGGACAGATTTGTTGATTGATTACTTTTAGCAGTATATTTGAATCCAGCAATTTTGTTTTTTTGATTTGAGGGATTTGTGAATAGCTGTGGTTGCACGTCTTTTAATAAGAGACTTCCCAAACTCTTCATACCTTTTCAAAATTTTTATATTTCTGAACATGTAGCGAAATTCAAGGTGGTAAGCGAGCAAAGAGGGGGGTAGGAAATGGAGTAGGAGGTAGGAGAGAAGGTGCATCCTTCCTGTGTCTGGCGACAAAAAACATGCATGCCGCGGATCGTCAGTTGCAGTGGGACCGTCAGGCATGTCATCGCTGGCGTCAGGGCCCTGTGAATTCAGTAAACGAACAGCGTCGCCAATTGTCCTTCAGTGGTTAATGCAACCTGCTCCAGCAGTCTTACCTTCGTCCTCCCAGTCAACGGCCACAAATGTCGTATCAGCATCTCCACAAGCATACGTCCAACATGAAGCAGCACAAATGTCGACTCGTGTACACACACTGTGGATAATCCATTTTCTGAAAGACCTCTTTGATGACAAATTGCGGTTGGGGTCAGAAGGCATGTTTAAAGATCAAGAGGGCCAAAGTTGATGATTTTCTCTGCTCTGACGCCAGTTACTGATGACATCAGAGGAGGAGAAGGAATGGCGGTCAATCGGCAAAAATCCCGGGCAGGTACGGCACGCCTTGCAGTCCCTCTTGCTTGTAGACCGCTGCTCCCCCCCTCTTTTTTACCCTCCCTTTTCTTCCCCCCTCCCCATGGATGCAGAATGTCAGGACGACGAAGTCACCTGTGTTGATGATGATGTTTGAACGAATTGCGGATCCAACGTGTCTTTTCAGCAGAATTTGCTTGCGAGCGCTTCATCACTGGACGAGGAGGAAGACGATGGGGTGTGTTGTACGGGTTCCGCCTCAAAAATGGAGAGGGGCGGGTCGCAGAAGTCGCTGATATGATTCGCCATGCCACGGTCAGCGCAAACCCCGCATCCTTCGTTTATCGCCGTCAAAAAGGTCCAGGACCCCTCAAGCCTGGCCTTCTTTGAGCAAGCCTCTGATCACCCAGCGTTTGTCATATGCCGCCTTTGCCGTAAACGCTTTAGTAGAGGCAAGAAACCTTATGGTGGTTAACCACCACCAGCATGTTAGTCACATTCCAGCGAAGGCATGAGTTGAATTGGAGGCAACACTTGGGCCAAAAAAGGCCAGACGACGACGGGGCCTCCAACCACTGTCCCACACTCTGTCTCCGCCTCCTCTCCTCGCCACCACCAAGCTTTCTCAGATGCCCATGTCTCTCAGAGTCATGATCACGGGATCAGCCCTGCTTCAGGCCTCCACCGTCACCCGAGTACACCTGCACACCAGAGACCCATCCTACCCCTTATCCTTCCGCCAGTTGACGACCTGCACGCCGTACATGCTGCCAGTCTAGCAGCCAGCCTACTGCTCTTCCAGGTTTGAGGAGCAGAAGAAAACACTTTAACCGAAAAACCATCCCAAAAGCCATAAAAGCCTGAATGTCGGCATTGCCTGCTTTTGGGACTTGGAAATGTTGCCCTTTCCGTTGGTGGTACAAGATGGGGTCACCACGTTTCATGGCCATTGCCTGCCCCATACAGTTGCCGTGCAGCATTTCTTAGCCAGAAAAAATGGCGTCCCTGCCCTGGCCAGACAAGTGTCATCTAAAATTTCAAGCGCGTTGTCTGATCTTGTGGCAGAAAAGTCCAATTTGACCACCGACACATGGAATAGTAGAGCATGGCCAAGGCCGGCTACTTCTCTGTGAAAAGCTCACGGGTGAGCTCGGGTGGATGTCTCTGGGGGTGTCGGTGGCTTTCAGGTCAGCGCCGCTCTTCAAAAAAACCGCAGGGATGTGCAGGGTTCTTTCCACCAAGGGGTTCTCTTATGGTGGCTAGTGCCCAGAGAATCAGGCATGTTGAAATTAATCTGTCTTGGAGACCGTCCACCTCACAGGTCAGGGCTGTGGACGGCTCTCGCAATGAGACGAGCGCTGGGCTGGGTGACAAGAACCTTGTTGCCAGGCAATGTGGTGTGCGATAAACGGGCGAAATCTGATGACGCCTTAAGATCGGTGGCTGGAGCACATCCCTTGCACTGGCACATGTTCTTGAACTTGTCATCCTAGAAATTTCTAAAGAGTACCGGTCTGGACTGCCTGTGAGGAAAGGCTCGAAGTCTAAGGTTAGCACTTCCGGTCGCACCCCTGCTTCGTCACGCCTGGCTGCGTTGGCAGCGTCAGCTTCGGATTCCCGTCAAACCAATCTCATTGTTGACGTGGCAAACCGCTGGTATTTCCACCCTCCACATGCTCCAGCAATTGTGGCAAGCAGCGCAATCCATTACGCAGTACGAAGTGACCATGGCATGACAAACAGGCGGTGCGGACCTCGGGGTGTTGAGCCACGAGAGTGGAGGCTGGTGAAAGAGCTCTCACATCTTGCCAGTTTGAAAGAAGCCACCAAAATGGTCAGTGCGGGATCAATGCCCTTGTCTAGCATGAGCTTGTGGTGATCTTAGTTCTGGAACGATCGTTGGACACTATGATAACCAACAGGGTCCCAGCCAGGACGGAGGAGGAGACGGACAAAGATGCGGACACGGAGCCTTTCCTCTCCTGTCAAATCCACAAGGCCGACAGTTCACAATTTCATCGGTTTCAATTAGGCCGTGGTTCAGGGGTCCAGAGTAGTGCAAGGTGGCGCATCAGCTCTCAGGGTGCATCATCTCAGGCAAGTCAGGGCTGGGTTGAAGCTGTGCCGGAGGAAGCGGAGGAGGAGGAGGGTATTCTAGACACCGACGTTACGAATTCCCTGCCTTGGAAAGAGGTTGGCGCGGAATTTTGAGGCGGAGGAGAAGATGAAGAAGAATCAGTTTGCTAGTGCCCCCTGACCCAAGAGGCTTGGAAATCAAGGCTCCATCTTCACATGAGTGTTGGATGCTCATTTCTCCAACATGATCCTGCATTAAGGCCATCAAATGAAAAAACAGTTACTGGGGTGGCCACCCTCTGGATCTTGTACAAAAACAAAACTCAGCATTTCCTTCCACCCACCCAATTAGAGAGTAAAATGGCAGGAATGGAGGACCTTGAGATTGATCAACTGGAGACATCTGTTGCGTCCTGCTTAACGGTCCCCAAATGTACATGTTGAACAACATCAGCGACGTGACGCAAGTAGAGTGCCAAGTAGCCGTAGCGGCACGCAGCAGGCAAGGTGGCAGATGCCTAATTGGTGTGACTCTGGCAATCTTTGTTTACCACCTTACCAACGCATGGCAATGCAGGGCACACATCAACACACAGAGATCAGCTTAAAGATCATGTTGCACGACTATCTGCGTTCTCAACTCGATGTTTTTGTAGGTGTTCGGGAACCCAATAGAATTCTGGGTATCCAAAATGGACGGATGGACCAGAGCTCGCTCGCCCACGCCATAGAGGTGTTGTCCTGCCCAGCAGCACAGCGTATATCTGAGCGGACCACTTCAGCACTGCTGGAAGGGTCATTACAGACAAAGCATCGGCTTTCACAGATAAATGTGGATTGTTTGACTTTTTTCAAGATGTATCAGGGCATGGATCTATGATGATGTTGTGGCCCCAATTGCAAGGTCATAGATTAGTTGCCGGTTTTATTCACATTCCTCTTCAAACAGATAGGTCCTCTTGAAAAATGTTTTTTTAAATGATCATTTTTTACTGCAATTTTTTTCTCTTTTCCCAACAGTTCATTTTGCTGGTTTTCACTGTGAGGAGGACTGTAAAAGACACCAAGGTTTCATGGACAACACCGTATTCCATTTACTCACTTTATCTTTAGAAGTTTTTTCGCATTGTCAATGTTTTTGAGGTCATGTTGCTGTGAGATAATAGCTATAATTATGGTCCTTTGGAACAGGAAATGTGGCTTTTAAGTGGCATTTCTCCCTACAATTTTTTATAGTGGCTGAGAAGTCATATTTATAATTTTTTGGGTCATGTAGCTGTGAGATACAGCAATAATCATGGTCATCTTTGGAACAGAAATGTGGCTTTTAAGTGGCATTTCTCCCTTACAATTTTTATAGTGGCTGAGAAGTCATTATTTTTAATTTTTTGGGGTCATGTTTGTGATGAGATACAGCAATAATAATGGTCCTTTGGAACAAGAATGTTGGCTTCTGTGGCATTTTCTCTCCTCACAATTTTTAACTGGATGAGAAGTCATTTTTTATAATTTTTTGGGTCATGCTGCTATTGAAATGCAGCAAACTACAGGTCTCATTAATAAAAAAAATGTTGTTTCTAACAGTCATTTGTTTTCACAATTGTCCAAAGTGGCTCAAAGGGTCATGCTTTGAATTTTTGGGGGCATTTTGCATTTGAATGCCAGGGGGGGCTATACTACCGGTCCTATTATAAAAAAAATGTTGTTTCTAACAGACATTTGTTCTTCACAATTGTCAAAGTGGCTCAAGGGTCATGCTTTGAATTTTTGGGGGCATTTTTTGCTGTGAAGGCAGCTATATACAGGTCCTATTGTATCAATGCTGAGTAGTGGATCCGCTGGACAACCGCAAGAGATGGTGTAAGACGTACCAGGGGGCAGAATCTAAGTAGAACCGGTTGTTCCCAGAGCCCGCCGCAAAGCAGATGGACTTGCTTGCGGCGGAGAAACTACCAGGTCGCCCAACTGGCGTGGACTTGCTTGACGGTGGCAGCCAAGGGCAGTGCGTAGTACAGATTCGTGAGACGTAGGGAGTCAGGGAAGGCAAGAGGTCAAGGCAGGCTCGGCTACGGTTCGTGGTCAAGACACGGAGCGAAAAAGGTTCGGTAACGGAAGTAGGCAATGAAGGCAGAAGAAGCTTTCTCTAATAAGGCAGTACGGCACTAAGGATCCGGCAAAGTGTCCAGGAAGGAAGGACGGTTAATAGGGTCCACCTGCTAGCCCTTTAACCAATAAAACGGGGTACTGGCACCTTTAAAATCCCCGAGAGCAGGCGCGCGCGCGCGCCTAACAGGCGCGGGCATGCGCACACTGGCCGGCCAGGAGGACGGGAGGTCGCGGGAGCGCGGAGAGGTAAGGGGGAAGCCGGGACCGACCGCGGGGACCGGCAGGGGCCGACGGAACCCGAACGGGGTGCAGCAAGAGTGCGCCCGCAGCCAAGTCGAGGGGCTGCGGGACACTCGTGACAGTAAACCTCCCCACTAGGCTCATCACTCTTTTGGTCTTTTTTTGTATTTTTTTTTTTTTCTTCTTTTGTTTAGGTGGGAACCTCAAATACGAGACCGCGGTCCAGGATGTTTGTACTCAGGTTTTTCCATGGGAATCTGTCCTCCGTGGACCGGGGGAATTCCCCCCCTCCCAAATTCAACTCAAGATTTGCCGGTTATACCCCCCTAACCGACTTTCATTATGACAAAGATCTTCTTTTTTGACCGCAAAATTATGTTGGTGGGCTTACCAGACTCAGTGGTGAGTGGTGAGGGACCTAAATTTCTTTCTTTCTGGAGAAGCGGTTTCAAAATCTCGGGGACGGGGCTCTTCTGGGGGAGGGTTATCGTGGAAATAGATTTTATGGGGACACCAGCATTGGGTGGGGCGTGGGTGTCGGAGGGCTTTATTACACCGCTTACTTGGATTATTTTTACGGGATATATGATTGTTCATATGGGCCACCAGGGAAAGCGGCGGGGACCAAGCTTGTTGGCTGGGGATGTTTTTTTCAAAAATCCTGGGGGCGTCATATTTTGGGCCAGGACAGCCCCAAGGTGAGACTTTGTCTTCCAGGGGTAATAAGGGGTTTGGATTAGCTTAGGTCTCTCTTTTCTGTTTCCGGCCTTGGGCCTTTCATAACGGGGGCAGCAGGCACGGGCTGCTGGGAGGACTGGACGTGGGTCTGCTCCACAGGATGCAGATAATTGATCGTTTGGGACCCAAAGGGGCATCGTAAACAGGAAGGGTTACCTCGGGGAGGGATGGGGGCCTAGCAGGGAAAGAGGAGGGGGGGAGGGGGATTGACTAACCGTATAAACAAATAAAAATAGGGGGGGGGGGAGGGGTCGCGGTCCCGAGGGCCCCTGATTTCCAGTTGAGGTTGTATTGGATATACTTTCGGGGCCAAGGGGGGGTTGGTGAGGGTCTGGCCCAAATCATCATTGGCGGAAGCTCAGTAAAACAAAAATCTGGTAGTTTAAGTAAGCCTGCCCCAGATAATCTGATTGCGGAACCCTCATCTACTGGACGTTAGGGATTTGCGGATGGTTTTTTATGATCTATAGAGAAAGTCTTAAAACTTCAACCTTGCAATCGGGAGCAGGAGTTTGCCGCGTGCCAGAAACTTGGGACACGGAAAACTGCCACCCCCCCCCGATCAGGGAAACGATTGTGCTGGGGGCTGGGGGGTGGACCGTTTGCTTGCGGGGGGAAAGTTGTGATAAAGAAAATACAGGGGGGAAGGCAAAAAGGACGTGGTGCGAGGGGTAAACCCGGGCAAGTGGGGACGGATGTTTGCGCATCTTCGGAAAAAAACCTATCCGTAATGAGGGGGACCACTGTATTTCCGGTGTTAACACGACTAGAAGGATGGACAGGCGTCGGTGATGAATAAAAAATTCATCGCAACAATGGGGGGACCCATGGAATATGGGCCATAGGCAGGGGTACGCAGCAGGCCCAGGGAGGGGGGGGTGGTGGGGGGACGTGGGCGGGGGGGGGCGGGCACCTTATTTCCGGGGGCACAAGTTAGCAACCCAGGCCAATCCAATGAAAAGTTCCATTTAGTATCTTTTGCCCAAGGCCCTTGAGACACCGTAAAAACACGGGAGGCAGGAAAATTTCATTTGGAACGATCTACGGGGCCCCCCGGATTGTACTGCCATATTCAAAGTAGGCAACGTGTTCCCACCAATTTTCCAGGGGATTTGTTTTACATCTTGGCGCAGCGGGGTGGCCGATACGTAGGTTGTCTTTGCCAAGGGGAGGTATCTTGCCGGAAGGAGGAACAGGGTTAGTGCTTGCGGGATCCAGGCGGTTTTCCCGGAAGGTATTTCTTTATATAGTTTGGTTGGGGGGCTGCGGGTTCACCTCTCTGTGACGTTCAGGATGCGCGAAGGGAGGGAGCTAAATTTCTGGCCCCTGATGTTTTTTTTTTCGGGCTGGGCGAAAATGGGGATTTCCGGAAGTCAAATCTAGAAAAAAAAAAAGAGGGGGGGGGGACCCCCAACCGTGCTTGGCCGGGGATTGAGGCGGCTGGCGCCGGAACTGGAGGGTTATTTATTTACTTGACAGATTCTTTCGTGATCTGTCATATTTACTCAAAAGGGATGGGGGACGAGGCCCTCCCTTCCATGGGAAAGGGATGCCGGCCCCACTCTATCACAGGGGAGGGCCATCTTGATAGCGGGGAGTTACAATCCTCGGTCCCCAATAGCCCAATAGATTTCCCTCTCCGCCGACGAAGAAGTGTCTTGGAGAGAAAAAAGTGTCCCGGGCAGGTGTGGTTCTCCCCCTTGGGAAACATTTTTGGAGAGTAAGGATAGCTCCGTGCCCCAAATACGGGGAAAAAGGGGAAGGCATTACACATTCCCAGAGAGATATAGGCTTTCTCCCAGGGGGTCCAGGGGCGGTGAACAAAATTTAGTGAGGCGGGGGAAGCAATGGGGGGCTGGACTTCAAATCCGAGGGAAGGGGCTCCTTTCGGGGGCCGCTTGGGTTGGCACCTCAACATTTGGGGGTATTATGCCCTTTTTTTCTGGGTGAGGGGCCCACCATATTGGGAGACACCAGAGTAGAGATGGTGGGGGGATTATTTAAAACTGCGGATAATATAAATTCGCAAAGCCCAAAAAAAAATCGTTGTATTGGGCCATCGAAGTCCAAAAGGGGGGTTCGTGGGCCCAATTGCAGGGATTAGCCAACGACAACGGGGCTTTAGTGGGATATCATGTTTTGGCCAGGGGCCTCGGGTGGAGACGGATGTAAAAACGAGGGAAAAAGGGCAGGATGGGTTGGTGGAAACACGCAAAACTTTTCTTCTAACTTTGGTGCTACATAGGGCGGGGTCTGCTTGCGATCAGGGCGGTTGGGCAGGCGGGAACTAGGGGGGCGCATCCTGTGGATAGGATGGGGGGCGTTCCGGGTGGGTCAGGGGGGAGAAAAAAAACCCCGGGATGTTCGCGTCCAGGTTTATAACACGGATGACACTCGTGTAGAAAAGCAGGTCCCTGGGTAAGGAATTTTTGTCGTTTTACGATACCTATCCTGAAAGGGGGACCGGGCAGGGGGCATTTTGCACAGGGAAACCGAATGGGGCATTTATAACTAAGATACTCAACATAATGTGCCGTCGGGGGGTATTGAATACCGCCAGTCTTTTCCACTCATCTCCCCTCAACGGAGTCTGATTTTTTGAGATTGTTTATTGCCCCGCGAGGGGTCCCAATTTGGAGAAAAAAAAAAACCATTTGGCTCTCCTGGTAGGACGGTCAAAATGTGTTGTATGTAGGTGGGCAACGGGTATCGGTTTTTTCAATCGTTATCTGGTATTTCAGGCCCCCGGTAGTCGATGGCCAAGGGGACGCGGAAGGAGGGGAAACCGTTACCTTCTTTCTGTTTACGGAAAGGGAAAAAAAAAACCCCGGGGGGGCCTCCGCGGGTTATTTGAGGGGGGACATGGCTGAAGTACTTCTGGGTTCTGGGTACATACGGTAAAAACATCTTTTTTACCCCGAGGGGAGGGGGGGGGTACTGGTCCCCTAGGAAGGGAGGTCAAATTGGGGGGGAAAAGTCATAGGGGCGATGTGGAGGAAAAGGGATTTTTCGGGGCCATGGGTTTTCTCCGAACAAAGAACGTCCCCGGCATAGGTCCCGGAAATTTTTCAGGGCGGGGAAGGACCTGTGCAGGGGGACCTGGTAAAGGGGGGGGATCTGTAAATAGAGGTAGAATTGGCCGGGAACTGGGGGGCCGCGGACAAACTGAGGGAGAAAACAGCGATTTCTGGGCAGTCGGGGGAAAATGCCCCAGCGGTAACGAAACCCCTTCCCCTGTTTTCCAGTCGGAGGGTCGGGGCCATGGGAGATAGCTTGCAGCCCACGGGAAGGACCCAAGAGGGATTCGCTGAAGGTACGGACACGAGGGTAAGGGGGACGTAGGGGAAGGTGATTCCTTTCTCCTTGTGGTTAAAAAGCCCCCCCACGCGGAAGGGGGGGGGGACCAAAAAATGGCTTTGGTTCACGTTTACCCGTAATGGCCTTCACTATAGGAATGCTCGCCACCTCACGGAGGGAATATCAACCAGGGGGCTTTCCTCCAGGGGAACGGGGTCCAACCGGAAGGGGGGCGGATTTTTACTGGGACAACCTAGGGTGGAGGTTGAATAAAAGTTTTCCGGCGGGGATCCAGAGTCTAGAAAAAAAGGGGGACGGGGTTACCCGGATAAAAAAAGCGGAGGGGGGAGGTGAGGGGGTCCCGGCCCACCCAGGACGAAGTACCTTCAAACCCTCCATAGTTAAGGGCGTGGGGAGGATTTAAGTGTTACACTCCTTAGGGGGGAACGGCCTCTCCGGGGGTCATTAGGGGACTAAGGTTGCGGGGGCGTTTCCCTGCCGGCTTGGGGGGCGAAGCCAGGGGAAAAAAACCATTGGCGAAAAAGGTTGGATCCGGGGGCTGGCCACAGTAAAGGGCACCAAATTTTTTCGCTGGGCCCGGACGGTGGCGGGGGACAGCTCCTGTTCCGGGGACAGATTGTTAGCACGGGGGTTCCAACCTTGCATGGGTTCTTTCCACTGGTTGGAAGCGGGATGGGGCTGTGGTCCTTAGGGAAAGGACCTCGGGAGCAGGGCGGAAGGGCAAACGGGGTTGGTCGGGCAAGAAATGTTTTCAACGTTCCTGGCGGTTGTTCCCTCTTTTAGGGGACGCTACGGGGGCGAAAGCGAAAAACATCGGAATCCGTAGTGGGGGCTAGGGGTGGGACCAGTTTTCGGCTTAGGAGGAGGTGTCGGGGATCTTTTCTCTCGGGGCCGCTAGTGGAGTCCTTAACTTCTGCCGGAACCAGGGGGGGCCCCTTCTTAAAAAGTGGTGGCACACAATAGAAAGCGAGCGTTTCGTTCCAAGGTCCAAGCTCCGGACAGCCAGGGGTTCCGGGAAAACAAAAACTGGCGTAGGGTCGCTGGGGGACAGAGGGACGGTTCACCCTGGTGCAATGGGAATTCAGGGTTAGAAGCGGGTCTCTTTGCGAGGGAAGTCCCCGTTTTTTGCCGGGCTTTCTTCCAAAGTGGGCGTACCCCCACTGGCGGGAAAAACTTCTGAGAGGAAATGCCTTGTTAGGGTCCGTCGTGTTTCACCGGATCGCCACCCGGTCCCCCAAGGAGGGGAGGGGTGGGGCCCCAAAAGGCTAGGAGCCTTCCCGGACAGCAAGGGGGGGGGGATGTACCCACGGGAAAGGCCACCTTAGGAACGTTTTTCAGTGGGGAATTTGGATACCCAGTCCATTCAAAAACTTCAACGGTGCATTCGAGACTGGGGTAATTTAAAAATCCCTGCCACTGTTTGGGGGAAAGTCCCCCTTTCAAAAAAACTTGTTCGGGGTTAGGTGGTAACCCCCCGCAGGGGGGGCCTAGAGGTCACGGGTTACTGGCGGGGAGGGTGGGTTCGCCACAGGAAGGGGAGGGGTGTCGGCGGGGCTTGTTGGGTAGGCCAGTGGATGGGGCTGCGTGCAGGCCATGGCAGGGGACAACTGGTGCAAGCTTTGGCTGGGGGATTGTTGCGCTAGTTGTTGTGACTTTTCTGAGGCCCCAAACTATCGCCGTGAGATTTCTAAGGTTTCACCTGGGGCAGGTGGGTTTAAACTTGGGGTGGGATCCTTGGGGGGTGCCGGATCCTTACTAGTAACATACGAATTTTTGCTGTTAGTGGGATTCCGCTGGACCCACCGCAATGCGGGATTGGTGTTAAAAGGGGGGGCCGTTTACCAGGGGGCGGGGAATTCTATGTTTAGATTAACCGGTTTTTTAACCCTAGTGGCCCGCCGCAAAAAGCGGGGGAAATGGGGGACATTTTTGCTGCGGGCGGGAGGGATAACTACCAGGTCCAGCCCCCACTGGTGTGTGGAACTTGGCTTTGTGGTGGCAGGGCCAAGGCCAGTGCCGTTTAGTACAGAATTAGTGAAGGACGTTAAGGCGAATGTTCGGTGGACAGGGCAAGAAGGTCCAAGGGGGGCAAGGCGGGGGCACAACGGTTTCGTTTGGGGTCAAGGGGGGAACAAAACAGAAGCGGGTATCAAAGTTCGGTATCCAGGGAAAAAGGGTTGTCAGGGCAAATGAGGCCAGGGAAGAAGGCTTTCTCTTTAAAAGGGGCCAGGTAACGGGCACTTAATGATTCACGGGGCAAAAAAGGTGGACCCTGAAGGAAGGGAGGTTAAATAGGGTCACCTGCTAGCCTTAACCAATAATGGGCGTACTGGCCCTTTAAATCCCCGAGAGCCGGCGCGCGCCTAAGGCGCGGGCATGCGCACACCGGCCGGCCGGGAGGAGCGGGGAAGACGCGGGAGCGCGGAGAGGTAAGGGGAAGCTGGGACCCCGACCCGCGGGACCGGCAGGGGCCGGCGGAACCCGACGGGTGGCAGCACGAGTGCGCCCGCAGCCCGGGCGAGGGGCTGCGGGACCACTCGTGACACCTATTATAAAAAAATGTTGTTTCTAACAGACATTTGTTCTTCACAATTGTCCAAAGTGGCTCAAGGGTCATGCTTTGAATTTTTGGGGGCATTTTGCTGTGAAATGCAGCTATACTACAGGTCCTATTATAAAAAAATGTTGTTTCTAACAGACATTTGTTCTTCACAATTGTCAGGAGTGGCTCAAGGGTGATGGTGCTTTCAGAAACAGGAATAGGAAGGACACTGTTAATGGACACATATTGCAAAATGACTTGTTTTTGCAAGATCTTTAACATAGCTATCAATCCCTGTATTGAGACAACCCATTTAATACAATTAAAAAAAGAGAAACAAAGACATGGTGGGATTCCATCCTATTTTAAAAATGTGTTTTCTAGAATTAAACTACTAAAAAACTTGCATGTACAAAATAGCTGGTAAAAAAATTCCTCTGAATTGTACAAGGGAGGTACAGGAAAACTTGACCAGATGTAGGTTATCAGAGGACATGGAGTATGGAGCACGGACAGAGAACAAAGTACAGAGACAATTTCCTCCAGCACGTTGAGTAAAATGAGAAAAAGAATGCCAAGAAAAAAGGGCACCTGGGTGGAACAGGAGCGTTAACCACCAGTATTTCCAAGTGAAGCTCAATTGGTCCGCACTCATACGGAGGGGCAAGCGCTACCCAGGACAAGGACAGTATATGTCCAGTGAAACTAAAATGGTGGTTGAAAGACTCCTTTTTCCGGCACTTTTTAATCTGGGGTCATGCAGGTTTGGGGCTCATGCTGTGGCCCAGGACAGGAATAGTCTATGTCCAGTGAAACTAAAATGGTGGTTCAAAGACTCCTTTTTCCGGCACTTTTTAATCTGGGGTCATGCAGGTTTGGGGCTCATGCTGTGGACCAGGACAGGTATAGTCAATGTCCAGTGAAACTAAAATGGTGGTTCAAAGACTCCTTTTCCCGGCACTTTTTAATCTGTGGGTCAAACAGGTTTAATGGTCATTCTGCGGTACAGGACAGATATAGTCAATGTCCAGTTCAACTAAAATGGTGGTTGAAAGACTCCTTTTTCCGGCACTTTTAAATCTGGGGGTCATGCAGGTTTGGGGCTCATGCTGCATTCCAGGACAGGGATATTCAATGTCCAGTTCAAGTAAAATGATGGTTCAAATCATACTGCCTTCTAGCACTTTTTAATTTGTGGGTGATGCAGGTTTAAGGGTCATGCTGTGGTACAAGACAGGTATAGTGAATGGTGTGTGATTTTTTTTCTGTGGCTTTTATAACCTAAGTGTGTTGCCTAAGATGTAGCACGTATCCATTTGACTGTTGTGGATGTTAATTCCAGCTTCTCCAGCCCTGTTTGGGTGTAAGAATGAAGGTGTTGTTGCTCTCCCATAGACTTTAATGGTCATCGATCATAATCTACTATCGACTATCGACTATCTTGTCGATGATGGTTGACTTTCGACCGATGTCGATGGCCAACGTAATCGCTCAACACTAATCTTGATAAATGTTGTGGCATGAATTGCTGGTATCAGGATAAAGTAGATTCAATGGAGTGACCAGCCGGGCAAAATGACTGTAATGGGGGCAGTAAATAACTCATTCAGAAACCCACTCACAGTATGAAATCTTAAAGGGAACCTGTTGCATTTAACATGTTATCTAATCTGCCAGCTGCATCTTATAAAGCAGGAGGAGCTGAGTAGTTTGATGTTTAGTTTTGTGGGCACAGATTTAGTAGAAATTGTATTTTACTCATTTAACCCCTTGGCGCCGCAGCCAGTTTTGACCTTTCTGACAGAGTCCCATGTTTTAAATCTCACATACAGTATGTCACTTTATATGGTACTAACTTTTTGATACTTTTAGCTATCCATGTAATTCAGAGTTTATTTTCTCATGACACATTGTGCTTTAAGTGAAAAATAATTTGTGCTCCATATAATCTTTGTTTATTTGTAAAAGATGTCAAAATCAAAAATCAAAATCAGAATTTGGAAAATTTGGCCATTTTCAAAGTTTGTGTGTAAGACAAATAATTATTAGAGATGGGCGAATCGATTCTAACGAAGTGGAATTCGTTTAGAATTTCAGGAAAACTTCGGTTCTAACAAAAATCAATTTTGGGTGATTCGGGGGAACGAATGTGCTTTTCATTGATAAAATGGCTGCAGCACAGCGTTACAGGGGGCAAAGCACTTGGGAGGAAAAAGGGGGCATACCGCATACATGTGCAGAGATGAACCAATCAAACCGGGCGGGATTCTGTGACGCCCCCCGCCTATATAAGCCCGACGCCCGCTGGGAGCCACACTCCTCTCACGTACGACAGGGAAGGTGCTCCTGCGGGGATACCCCTTTTCCTGAAGAACTGTTTTTTACACACGATTTTTTGGGGGGTTCTCAGCTTGTCTCAAGACTGTTCTCTGAATTTTTTCTATTTCTGTTTTTTTGGGGGATTGGATCAAATCCAGGGGCGTCCACGCAGCTGCAAATCCCTTCAATATCCAAGTGGGATCTAACCAGTTCCGTTGTTTCTTTAAAAGAAACACTTTTTTTTAAACAATCAAAACCACTTCATTTTTGGCTCCCAAATTTTCTTTTGCGCAATTTACATCCAGGGGTTAATTAAGCTTTTTTTGCGGGTGGCTGACAAAAATAAACCGTTTTTAAAACCCCAAATATATATTTTTTTTTTTTGGACCCAAATACACAAGAAAAAGGTTAATTACAATTTATCTTTTGTTGGTGGCTAGAAAATACGCCATTGTAACAGCTACAAAGCTACGTTTTGGGGGCCCCCAAATTCTATTGCGCAATTTACACCCGGGGGGTTTAAAATTAAGCGTTGTTTTGCGGGTGTGCGACAAAAATAAACCGTTTTTTTTAAACCCAAATATAATTTTTTTTTGGTACCTAATTCACAAGAAAAGGTTTAAATTAAAATTTTTATCTCTTGTTGTGTGGCGTAAAAAATACACCATTGAAAACCCCTACAAAGCTACTATTTGTGGGGGTATTCTATTCCCAAAATTTCCATCCGGGGTTTTTAATTAAGCGTTGTTTTGCGGGTGTGCTGACAAAAATAAACCGTCTTTTTCAACCCCAAAATATTATATTTTTTTTGGTAGCCTAATTCAAAAGAAAAGGGTTTAATTAAAATTTTTATCTCTTTTGTGTGGCGAGAAAATACCCTTTGAAACAGCTACAAAAGCTACTAGTTTGTGGGGCTCAATTCTTTGCGCAATTTTACATCCGGGGGTTAATTAAGCTTTGTTTTGCTTGTGCTGACAAAAAAAACCCTTTTTAAAAACCCAAATAATTTTTTTTTTTTGGACCTAATTCACAAGCAAAGGAAATTTACAATTTTATCTCTTGTTGTGTGGCGTAGAAAAAAAGCCATTTAACACGCTACAAACTACAATTTTGGGGTGGCTAAATTCTATTGCGCAATTTACATCCAGGGGTTAATTTAAAGGGTTTTGTTTTGCTGTTGCTGCAAAAAAAAACCGTCTTTTCAACGCCAATAATATTTTTTTTTTTGGTAGCCAATTCACAAGAAAAGGGTTAATTACAATTTTATTCTTTGTGTGGCGTAAAAATACACCTTTGTAACACCTACAAAGCTCTAGTTTGTGGTGGCTCAATTCATTGCGAAATTTTACATCCCATTTTTTTAAATTTAAGGTTTTTTTTTGCTCTTGCTGACAAAAATAAACCGCTTTTCAACCCAAAATATATACTTTTTTTCTTGTAGCAAAAATCACAAGCAAAGGGTTTAAATTTAAACCCGTTTGTCTTTACTTTTTAAAAAACACACAGTGCTTTGAAAAACGACACATACAAGTAAATTTTTCCTGGCCCCATTTGTGGACGCAATTTATACCCAAAGGGTTACCCAAACTTGTTACTGGGTTCATTTGGAGTAAAAAACAGGGGTATATTTATCATTACAGATAGCTTCTCAAACAGGTCGTACATTTTAGAACAAAAAAAAAAAGTCAACAAGGTGGCGGGCTCGCAACTGCGAGTGGCAGTGGCACAAACATTTTCTGAAACGGGCCCAGTGCACACAGCAAGGGACGTCGCACAGGGGTCACTCCCGTGAGGCCAAAAACTCCCCCCCCCCGCTGTCATCTAGCGGCCGTTGTGTTGTTCAAAACCCCAAGGTTCTGTTTGGGTTTACTAAGGTCACCTCTTCCCCCCAGATGACATCTGAAACCCCACCAAAGAGTCGGGGGGAAACCCAGACACAACACTTAGTTGGCAAGGGCCCGGAGGGGGTCAGCGCCCCACCTGTCCTCAGCCCGCCTCTGTCCCACCAGTTCCCTCAGCCAGGGATCTACAAGTGGTCGGGCTCAGCGCCACTAATAGCGAGGATAACAATTTGAGGAGGGCAGTCAGCACTACTTGGCAGCGAAAAAAGGGGGCCAAATATCCCCAGCTTCTTGAAAGGGGGGCGGCAAAGATAGATTGGAGAGTGGCGGGGGAGGTCATGTGGTGAGAGGTCAGCCTCGGCTTACCAAACCGTATGGGACAGTATGACGATAAACACAAATAGATATGAGCCCCGACCCCTTTGGAGCCGTTGAAAAAGGGGCTTCATCATGCAGGAGAAAGGGCGTCAGCTTTGCGCGTCGGCACGGCGCACCCACAAGGGGTTGGGGGGCCGTGATCAGCGGGGTAGCAGCATGTGAGGTCGGACCCAAGCACCACGGGGTAGAAAACCCGCTTCGCAGTCCAAAAAAAGTAGCGCACGGGGCTCGCGACACGGCGGCAGTATCACTCAGTGCGGGGGGTTTGGGGGTAAAACAGCTACTCGGGGGTGGGCAGTTCTTTGCTAAGACACCGGAGAGCCAAAGGGGGTTTTTTAAAGAATCGGGGGCAAAAGGAAGCGGGCCGGGGACTAACTTGGCACAACGGCCCGCGTAACACATGCAGCGTCACCATCCGGGGGGCCTGGGAGAAACGTGGCCAGAGTGTGTCCATCCTGCCGCTGCAGCACAGCGGGGCCATGGCACGCATGCCATTTCACCCATCAAGGCTCCACCCCCTCCAAAGCAGCTGTTTCCTTTGACACCTCCCCGGCCAGATGCTCCTGCTCCTCCTACTCAGGGCGCCAGCAGCGTTCAGAGAGGCATTGTAAAGAGACAACAGTAGCGTCCAACCATCCAAGGTGCGCAGCTGACCGTGCCCTTCCAAGTTTTTTGGTACTGCACCCCTCCCTTTCCAAATGGTGGACTCTGCCCCATTCAGAGAACTAATGCTTGTCCCGAGCCAAGGGAGATTCCCAAAAGCCGTAATTTTTTTTCCAAAAAAGGCAGTACCACACTTCTTAAATATTAGAACAAAAAGTGGGTCATCCTTGAGCTTATGGGTTTTTTTCCAAAGGGTAACGCGGGCGGGACGTCGGACGTAAAAATACGGTCAGGGCCATACTGTCCTTTAGGGCCCATGGGTGAATGGGTTTTCCTCCCCGGGCACACCAACAACTTGGACAGGAACGCCGCTTTCTCCCCACGTTGCAAACGCTGCTCCGCGCCAATGCCCCCCTCCTCCTCCCCCACCCCACCACCATCCAGCCTCCCCAAGTACTCTCCATCATACCACATGTGTAGGGCACACGGGGTTTACGCAGTTCACACCTAGCTTGCCTCCAAAATACAAAGGGGGGGGGGGGGGCTTAAAAAAATCAGGTGGGTTTTTTCCCCGCCCACGAAACGAACCCGGCCAAAGGGGGGAACTGTCCGCCTGCACCAGGAGGGGTGGTCCATGCGCCCGCTGGCCAGTGCAATCTGGTTGAAAAGGTTCCTGAAGTTTCCACCGATCTTCAGAAAAATTTTGAAAATGGCCAGAAACTGTGCATGCACTTTATCCATTCGTACAAAGCCAGGAACAACCCCCCCTCGAGTTGCAGCGGCAGAACGGCCTCCCCCCCCACCTCTATATCGATGTTTCCACCCCCCGGGAATTCAGCCTCACATGTTGGACCGACTGTAAAAACAAGAAAGGGCCCTTAAAAGTTTTTTGATGAACCAGGGAGAAAAGAACCCCCCCGTGTAACTTTTATGCACCAGTGGGAGCTCATGCTGACCCCCGTTTGTTGAGGCCCTTCGAAGGCCACGTTTTTTTGCAAACGCCAGGACTACGGGGTAATAACGTCTTCCACTGCTTCATGCCTGGAACAGATGCTGAAAAATCTTTTTGGGCAGGGACTGAGATTGGCGACTACATCCGTGGCCACATGATCCGTGGGGGCGAAATGGGGGAGGAGGAGGGGGAGGGCATTGGAGCGAAGCATTGTCTGGTGAAAAGGTGGATTTTCTACCCAGGGGCAAGAGAGGAGGACAGGACAGCCGGGGGAGGTGGGTGGAATGGGAAGACGAGGCAGATGACTCCCAAGCACCGTGGCAGTATACAGTGGAAATGGGGGCGGGAGCCCCTCGATCACTTGTGCAAATGTCCCCAGCATGCTTATTTTCCTGGCTAGTGACAGCCGAATATCAGCATCCGGCAGAGGGATGACTTCTGGCTTCCCCCTATTGGACCCCCTACCGTCCAAAAGGGGGCCTTTTTCCCACTATTGAGAGGGGAAAACAAACTCAAATACTATAGGAAATCCCCCTAATCATTTGGGGCCGCTGCCTATTGGGGGCATCGTCCCTCCTTGACAGGTCTACCCCCGGGGGTTTCCCCACGCTCACGTACTACTGCCCCCTGCTGGGGGAAGGTGGGGGGGGAGGACAGTACCAGCTCCATCACATAACCTAATCTGGAGTCACTAATGACAGCTCCTTCACCCCCCAGGGGGAGGGCATCACCAGCAGCGCAGCAGCAAGGGCAGGAGCATTCCCTGAACCAACAGGGTTTTGGGGCCCACTTGGACAGCCCTCTGCCACCCCAGTTAGAAAATCCGCTGGAAATAACTGGGCAGCCAAATGGTGTGTGGCCCCAACTTGCCGATTTGCAGTGGAGAAGCGTCCCGCCCGGCCATAGTGGGCACAAGCGGGGGTTCATGCGGCGGGGCCATCGTTACCCCAAGGGGAACCCGCTTGTCCACGGGAAATTTGAACGACACCTTTTCAAGAGAATCAGGGGTGGGTGGCCAGGATTTCCCCCACAACCAATGCCTTAGGCGTCATCTGGGTTTAAACTACCTGCCTCAGCCACTATTCTGATCCGCCCCCCGCCTGATGCCCCACTCTGCTGATAGTTTCTCCTCTGCCTACCACCGTCTTTCCAGGGGGCGGATTGCCACCCCCCCTCAACCTCTGTCATTGTGCCACTCTATTGCTCATGCGCTGCTGCTGTTTCTGTTGCGTGACATCCACACTGTTCATTGTGCCACCTGCGGCCTGGACGTTTTGCCACCTCCAGAAAGTCATTGTGCCACTCCTGACCTCATGCTTTGCTCCTGTCATACCTCCACCTCTGTCTTGTGCCACTGCCTGACCTCATGCCTGCCCTGCCCTTCCGCTCTCAGTCATTGTCCGCCTGTGGCCTAATACTATTTTTCCACCTGCAAATGCCCTTTGGCCACTTCTGACCTCATGCTGCTGCTGTGACTCCTGTCATGGGCCCCCCACACTGTTCATTGTGCCACTGTCTGACCCCATGCTGCTGCCGTGGCTCTGCCTGCCCTCCCCAACTGTGGCCTACTCCCCGTTTTTGCCCCCTCCAAATTTGTCATTGGCCACTGCTGACCTCATGCGCTGATGTGGCTGCTGCCTGCCCCCCACACTGTGCATTGTGCCACTGTCTGACCTTATGCGCTGCTTTGCTCCTGCCCTGCCCTCCACACTGTTCTTTTTACCACTCTTTGGCCTACCCTTTTTTGCCAGCCCAGAATTTTGGGCATTTGCACTGCCTGACCTCATCTGCGCCACCCTGACCTCCACACTGTGTCATTGTGCCACTCGCGGCCTGGTACTGTTTTGCCACTTCCAAAAGTCATTGTGCCACTGTCGACCTCATGCTGCTGTGGAGCCGCCGTCACCCCCACACTCTGTCACTAATGTTTTTCCCCCAGCTCTCAGTTTGTTTTTTTCCAGCTTTGCTGCCATGACTTTATCAGGGTACGTTCCTCCCCTTTTAGTTTTTTTGGGCAGTTTTTTCCCCCATAAGGCCCCGGGCATTTTATAGTAAGCGATTCTAAGAGCGGCGGCAGTCATGGCGGGCATACTAAAAAAACAACATTTATGAAGACAAACCCAACTCCCTCGATTTTAAAAATGGCACAAATTCTACGCACCCCTGCAGGGTCTGGGCAGCCTGGAAATAGCTGTTTTTTAACGTATTCGTGCCCAAGTAATTTGGACCGAAAAAATTTGTCGGGGAAAAATTCGGCGAAGTGACCGAACCGAATTTTTTTAAAATTCGCCCACTCTAATAATTATACTACACAAAATAGTTTACAACTAGCACCTACCATATGTCTACTGTAAGTTGGCATTTTTTTTAAAAAAAAAAATATTTTTAATTTTTAAAGTCATAAAGTGGCTTCTAAATTTAGTAATAATTTTTTACATTTTCAAGAAAATTTGCAACATTTTTAGGAACTTGTCCAGTTATGACGTGGCTTTTAGACACCCCCATAAATGACACCATCTAAGAAACTGCACCCTTAAAGTATTCAAAAGAGCATGTTTTCAACTTATTAATCCTATTAATTTAAAAATATCACTTTTTTTGGCAGATTTTTAATTTGTATCGTCCTTTTTGGGGCGGCTACCCTGTATTTCTCTACTAGGGCCGTTATAGGTCAAGTAGCGTTACGTAGGGGTTTTTCCCGAACCTCTTTTCTCCCTCTTTTTGTTGGTCACACCCCTTTTTTTTTACCCTGGATTTTTTGTTTTTTCGACAATATTTGTGGATGTTTTAATTATACTGTCACGGGTGGGCCCGCAACCCCCGTCCCGGGTCGCGGGCACACCCGTAGTCCCCTGCACACGGGACCGCCGCCCCCATTCCGGCGGTGGGGACGCTCCCCCGGCCCCGGCCACCTTCTTACTTACCCCCCGCGCTCCTTCTCTGCTCCCCCTCCAGGCGCGCGCGTTCCCGACACTAAGGCTTTTTGCCGCCCGGCTTTTGTGAAATTTAAAGGGGCCTGCACCGGGAATTTCTATTGCTGGTCACGCCCTTATTTAAAGCCTGGCCCCCTTCCTAGGGGTGTTGCCGGGGTCTTTAACCATTTAGCCACTAGAAAGCAGTGCCAAATCCTTGTTCTGATTTACCGTGTACCGTACCATTAGCGTCCATTCCTCGATCCTTACCGCATCTTGCCGCCTAGATCCTAACCTACACTGCCTGTCCACGACCACGAACTTTTGCCGCCTCCCTGACCTTCTGCCTCCCCCGACTAACGACCTGCCTGACTATTTCTGCACCTAAACCTCTATAACTGATTGGCTAGCCACCAGCCAAGCGCAAATCAGTCAGGGGTAACAGATCTGGTAACCTCCCGCACAGCAAGTCCATCCACCTTTAGCGGCGGCGCTCAGGTGAAAACCGGGACCTACTTAATCCCATACCTGGCGAGGCTTAACGCCATCGCTTTGCGCGGTCTCAGTGGATCCACTTCTACGTCTGGGTTTGTGACATATACATGTTAAAGGTTATGTTTTAGAGTACACACCCTAATTGTTTGCAATCTATTTTGTGGCGTCTTCAGGAGTGGACGATACATATTCACTCTATTTTTCCCACAGGTGTTTTTTTTAGCCTTAGGCTGTGAAAATGGAAAATTCTTTTTTTTGCAATAATATGCAGATTTAGCAAAAAAACAAGTTTCATTTTCACAAAGAATCCTGGAAAAAAAGCACCCCAAAATTTGTTAGGCAAATTCTCCCAAGTTCAGCAATACTCTACATGTGGGTGTAAATTGCTGTTTGGATGCATGGCAGGGCATACAAGGGAGGGCACGCTATTTGGCTTTTGGAACATTTTGGTGGGTGCCATGTTACATTTGCAAAGCCATGAGAGAACCCGAACAGGTGACACCTTCCAGAAGTCACACTATTTTGGATTCTTCACCACTCAGGGAACTCATATTGCAGAACTTAGGGTTTTTTTTTCTCCTATAGTTACAACCCAATGCTAAAAAAAACTGAAACACCTGTGGGTCCAAAACAAATAATACATTTATATTGTGTGTTGAGTTTTGCGGACCACTAGATGTTTCACAGTTTTTTTAGCATTGGGTTGTGACAATGGGAGAAAATAATGCATTTCTGCAATATTATCTGGGGGCAGCTGCCTTCTCAACTATATGCGCGCCCTTTTAACATGCATACACTTGAAACAGTACTCCAGTTGGATGCTAGCAGACTTACGGCCTACATAAGTATATGACACAGGAGGCATGAGAACGTCATCACACCACTTGCATGGCATAATGATGTCACACCGCCTGTGCGGGGACACAGAGAGCAGCAAGTGATTCAACGAAGGGGGTGATGCGTTTTACATTTACTTAATCGGGGCCTATAGACCTAGCTATGTACTGGGGGGCCATTTATACACCTATAACCTACTGGGGGATATATACACCTACCTACTTACTGGGTGATCTATATATCTATAACCTAGTGGTGGGACATATATACCTATCCACATACTGGGGGACCCTATATAAATTCTAACTTAATGGGGGACATATATACCTACCTACCTACTTCGGGGCCCTTTCTAATTACCAACCTACTGAAGGGACATGTATATCTACTTACATACTGGGGGTCCTATATATGTAAAAACTTACTGGGGGGCATATATACCTTCATACATACTAGGGGGCCCTTAATAAACTCCAATTTACTGGAGTCATTTAACTACCAAACACTACTTGGGGGGAGCCCCTATAAACTACTAAACTTAGCTCTGTTGGCCAATATATCATACCTGGTACCTTATTTTTTTTTTCTTGGAGCTGGTATTAACTCAAAGGAATTGTGTGAGAATGCAGAAAAAATAAGAACACATAATGGAGGAATACTAAGGATAAGCAGTAAATAAATGTCTAATAACAGCCGACAACTTTAAATACTTACAAAACGCTGTTATATCTCATATTATTGCCACATTTGAGCTTTTTTTCTCATCGGGCCTCATTCCTCCCTGTATGTCCCCTCTGCTGCTCACAGCATCAGTGCTGCTGCCATCAACCACTGCTGACACGTCCAGAGCATATAATATATATAGATATAAAGTTCTCACACCTAAAGTATGCAGCACTCAAAAGACTAAACTACTGTGAATTGTGCCAGCACAACACGTCAGACCAAGACCATGTACTAAATACAAAACATTCCACAGCACTCCACAAGATGTGATAAAAAATAGACTGTAGGAGGGTTATTCATCCATGTTCCTGCACAGTTTCAGCTCAAACGTTGCAGGAACATTGGAGAATAAACACAATCTATTTTTTCATCACTCTTTGGATGCGTGTGGTAAATTTTCTGAACTCTATATCTAAATAATATTATATATTTATTGATATCATATTTATTTACATACATATATAATATTCAATATCCACCTATATAAAAAAAAATAAATATATATAAGAATGAAATGTCGGGGGTCGTTTACCAACATTGAGGGGTTTCACTCCCTTGCCCGTATTTCCAAATTACGATCGGAAATCGGAACAAGATATCTCGTCCTAAGAGAAAAAATCAAAAGATTACACAAAAAAGGAAGAAAACCATACAAAACAACAAAACACACAAACACAAAAACACAAAAAAACAAACCAAAAAACAACATTAGAAATTGAGTCAGACACCAGGGTTTTCTGGTCGGGAGAATCGTCATTCATGTTCCAAGCAATTCTGACAAAGCAGAGCATTACACAAATATTTGTATAAACTCTTAATCAAGATAAAAGCAGGCCGAGTACAGGAAGAGAGGAACGGATGTATGTCCATATTTAGGTACTTTTAAAGTACAGTTCCTTTCACGCTGTCTCTGGGAAAAGTCCTTCATCCACATGCTTCTCAGTGTCTTTCTTCTTCACATTGTTTAAGCCCTTTCTTTCAGACAGAGAACCGATAAGCAGATTTTACAATCCTTGCTGAAGACTGATACCGATCATCACGTCCTTGCACTAATCGACCCATCTTTAGCTGAATGACCTTTAAGGAATAAAAACCGTCTTTATGGGCAACACACACACACATCATTAAGTTGGTTAATCATGTAGAAATACACATCAGAGAAAAACTTGTTTCACAGTTAATCAAGCAAGTGCAGTATTAGTTCAAACCTCATCTAATCTACCTCACATATATATATATCATATAAGTACTATAACTAATATATATATATATATATATATATAATAGCATATATATATATATAATATGAGCACCCACAACACTGTTTTATTTTTTTTCCAGTACGTTATATGGTATGGTCAGTGGCACCATTAAGAAAGTATATCAAAACAAGCCTTGATACCTCTATCCGGTGCAAAATATGAAAGTTATGTCTCTTGAAGAGTGACAAACAAAAAGAAAAGTCTTGGCCACTGAGGGGTTTTACATGAGACGTGTGCATATGCATGTATGTGTGTGCGTGTGTGTATGTACTACAAAACCTAAATATATTTATTAGGTTATGTATATACGCACACATCAAATGCATATATCATATTCACACAAAATATAATTTATCCATTTATCTTTCTATATATATAGGGATATAGAAAAACAGATAGATAGACAGATAGATAGATAAAATATATTTTGTGCGAATATGATATGTACATTTGATGTGTGTGCATATTCCATCTCTGCACACACACTAATACAGTAGTGTCAGGAAGAACCGCGCCAACTCGAGGGTCAACGGCCTGACTTGGAGTGTATTTGTAATGTTGCGCTCCCCATAGGGGTATGCAAGGTCAGCCAGATACAGTGTCACAGTTAATCCCTGTCCACACAGTCACAGGAAGACCCAGAGAGTGCAAGAGGATACCCCACTCACCCCACAACCCTGAACGGCTGGGAGAGATCTGTTTACCCGCATCGGTGAAACAGAACTCTGCCAGCCCGGCAGACTGCCATCAGTTCCATGTTAGCTATAAGCCTGGTCCGTTACAGACTTATAACAGGCCAGGAACTAGCCCAGGTAGTGATATATTAAAGACCAAGAAGACGGACACATGAGATTGGGGTGATCAAGACAATAGACCAGTTCAGGATCAAAGTTTAAATATTTAATTACCTGGTGAGCGCACTAGACAAACAATACATACACAGGGATACAGCTATACATATATTGGTCATAGATGCATATACAATAGGGTATCGGTACAAAGAGGCAGCAAGATGTGTCTATTTACCTTAGGTTGGGTTCGCGCTGTGGACACTGGGTGGGGGGGGGGGGGTGAATGTAGCCTACGGGTCCTGTGTGGATGCTCCTGGAATGCTGGTGCATGTACCCGCTGTCCAATCGAGACAACACTGGGCCCAGGTGGGATCAGACGTTACTATGCTGGGACATCCCAAGTCACACCCCTGTCACACAACTGGGACGGTCTACATGCTCCTCCTTCCAGGAACAGTCTGTTTCCGGCTTGTAACACTCTAACGGGCCACATACTGGCAGGGAAATGGGACAGAGCCATGCCATTGGCACGATCAGAACTGGATGGGCCTAAGCTACGGCTGGGTACCAAACACTGGGTTGCTGTTCTGCTCCTCGTACCAGGTTTCCGCTTCTGCCTGCACGTGGGTCCTACAAGCAAGGGAGTGGCAGCTTTCATAATTAGAAATTTGAAACTGGGGTGTGCCTGTGATGTACAGTTATTCCATAATTATTTATGAAACTTTGGCACCGGCTTTCTGCTACATTTTTTTTGATACTTTGTGTCTTGGAGCACATGACCACCCTGGTCTTGGCCAGGTGCTAATGAGATTACCGAGGAACCTTTGAGGCTCTGAGTCCAGGTTGCTTTTGTTTAGTTGAGTGCTTCCTTAATGACATGTGTTTAGCGGTGGGGATGCTTAGGTGAAGTTCTGAATCCTGCAATATCTGCGTGAATTTTGGGTGAAGAGCTGGGAGGGGGGGTGACTTTCATAATTTTTCTCACAAGTAGGTACACTTTTTTTGACGCAGGATACTGTCATGCCCTCCACAAGAAGTGTTTTTTTACTGAAGCTCAGTGCAACGCAGGCTGAGTTGTTTACTTTGTTGATGAGCTGATATTGTTACCGGCTGCCATCGGACATCAGATGCCATTCTGCAGCTCCTCTCCACGCTGCTGAGCCTCTCCTCTGGACCCCTCTCCACACTACGGAGCCCTCTGTCTGTAGAAGTCTGTCAAATTGTCAGAGAATAACATACATGCTCTGTCAGCCTGGCCAGGAAGTAACTGGCAGAGCCCAACCTCTGCATGTACTCTGTGTTCTTGGACGGGTTTCTGCTAGAGATGGGCGAATTTCTCAAAAATTTGGTTCGCCAACTTCGCAGAATTTTCCGACAAAATTTGGGACGAATCGCGTTAAAAACAGCTATTTTCTGGCTGCAGAGAGCCTGTAGTGTGCTGTAGAACGTTGTGCCATGCTTAAATATGCAGAGGGAGCTTGGTTTGGTCTTCATACAATACTGTGTTTTAGTATGACACGCACATGACTGCCGCCGCTAGTAGAATTGCTTCACTCTAAAATTTCCTGGTCACTTACGGGGGGCAAAACTGACCAAAAACTGAAGCAGGAATGCAGCCTGATAAAGTCATGGCAGCGCCAGCTGGAAAAAAACAAGCTGAGAGCTAAGATCCTACCATAGCGTCAAAGAGCCTCCACACATCGCCACAGATCGCAGCACAGTAAGGGGACGTCACAGCAGGGGTCACTTCATGAGGCCAGAGCTTTAAACCATCACAGAATATGACAGAACCTGTTCTGTTAAACGCTGATGCATGTAGAGGCCCCCCCAAATGAGTGGAGAGGGTGTCGGCAGTATTTTTGCTTTGACGCCCCTGATCATTTTGCCCTTCCTTTCATCCGTCAGTGTCTGCTTTCAATCGGTCAATAATCCATCAGTATTGCTAAGACCAAAACAAAAGGAGTTGATCCAAAACAGAGATGACCATAAATGGATATTGCATGTCTTCTGTGTTTTTGTATCCACTCCTGCTTTTGGCTAGACAATCCTGATCCATCCCATTCTTCTGACAGGTGAAAAGAAGGGTAAAACTAAAAATTCGTGGCAACGTCATAGAGAGGTGAGGGTGGAAACAGCATTAGAAAACCACAGGTTGTTCCAGTGAGACAGTGGTCACTTGGCAGCAGCATGAGTAGGCTACAGAGTGGCACAATCACAAATTCTGGAGGGAGCAGCAAAATCAGGAGCCCACAAAGTGGCACAATGACACAGGTGAGATGACGTCATCAAAAGCAGCAGCAAAGAGGTCAACAGTGGCACAATGACGTTCTTGAGGTGGCAAAAACAGGAGTAGGCCACAGAGTGGCACAATGACAGAGTGTGGAGGTAACCGCAGGAGCCACAGCAGCAGCATGAGGTCAGAGAGTTTCACAATGACACAGTGTGGAGGTCACGGCAGCAACATCAGCAGCAGCATGAGGTCAGACAGTGGCACAATGACACAGTGTGGAGGGCAGGGCAGCAGCCCCCGCACCCGCATGAGGTCAGACCGGGGCACAATCACTTTCGGGTGGGGGAAAAAAATTTGGGCCCCACAGATGGCCAATGAAAAAGTTTTGGAGGTCACGACAGCAGCAGCATGAGGTCAGAGAGGGGAAATACAAAAGTGTGGAGGTCACGGCGGGAAAGCAACAACACCCGCTTTGGAGGGCAGACGGGTGGCACAATGAAGAGTGTGGGGGGTACGGCCCCAGCCAAAAGCAGCGGGCTTTGAGGTGGGGGGGATTTTGGCAAAATTTGACACAGTGTGGAGCTCAGGGAATCAAAAACCCGCAGCAGGTGGGGGGCAGAAAGGGGGCAAAATGACAGGTGTGTAGGTCACGGCAGCAGCCACGCATGAGGCCCATAGAGTGGCCAATGACGTTCTGGAGGTGGAAAAAACCAGGAGTAGGACAAAGTGGCCCAATGACAGAGTGTGGAGGTCATGGAAAAAGAAACCCGCAGCATTTATGGGGTTTCAGACATTTGGCACAATGACAGAGTGTGTAGGTCAGGGCCCGGCAGCACAGCAAAAGCTTTGGGTCATAGAGGGGCACAATAAAAAAATTCGGAGGTGGCAAAAACAGGGTAGGCCACAGAGGGGCCCAAAAAGGGAAAGAGGGGGTGGAGGTCACGGCAGCACCCCACAGCGAGCATGGGGGGCCGGGGACAGTGCCACAATGACAGAGTGGGGAAAGGTCAGGGGCGCAGCAACCCGGCACAGCATGAGGTTAGACATTTGGGTACAAGGGAACAAATTCTGGAGGTGGCAAAAATAGGAGTGGGCCCCCGGTGGCAAAATTGACAGATTGGGGAGGTCAGGGCAGCAGCATCACCCAGCGGGGGGGGGGGCAACATAAAAAAAAAAAGGGGCAGAAAAAAAGGGGGGGGGGCACCAATTGGAAAAGGGGTGTAAAGGTGACCGAAAAGGGGCAAAAAACAGCAGCGGGCAGTAGGTCAGAGTGGCACAATGACAGGGGTGTGGGGGGGCCCGCAGAAAGAAACCCAACCCGGCAGCAGCACCATGAGGTCAGGGAGGGGGCACAATGCAGGGGTGTGGTTTTGGGTGGGGGCCCAATACCAGCCCCTGGTAAAGATGGGGGTTTGGCAGATGGAAAAAAAACTGCCCAGCAGATGTGTACCCTCAGGGGGTTGGGGCTCAGAATAGTGACTGAGGCAGGTAGTTTAAAACCCGGACTCATTTCTCAAATTTTGGGGGGGGGGATCATGGGGGATGAAATTTCTGATGCCAAAGGCATTGGGTGTGGAAATCCGGGCCGATCCACGCTATTTCATTTTGACAAAGGTAGTCTTTCCCCCTTTTTCCCGGGGAAAGCGGGGTTCTTCTTGGGGGAAAGAGGGCCCCTTTTTCCCGACAAAACCCGCTCGGGATGCCCCCACTATTTTGGCCGGGCAGGACAGTTTCCCTTCCCCCTGAAAAACCGGCAAGTTGGGGCCCACCATCCAGTTTTTTTTCCAGTGTCCAGCGGACCCCTTCTAACTGGGGTGGCGAGTCCCTGTCCAAGTGGGGCACCCCCGTGGGTTCAGGGTCTGCCCCCGGTCCTGCTGCTGTGTGGCGATTTGCCCCCCAGGGGGGTTGAAGGAAGTGCTCTTAGCGACCCCAGATTTTGGTTTTGGGGGGGGGCTGGGGGGGGGAAAGGGGGGGGGGAGCTGGGGGGGGGTTCCTTTTAACCCCCCCCCCCAATTCACCACCCTTTTTTCCCAACAGGGGGGGGGCGGGGGGGGCGGGGGGGGGGTTGGGAAAGGGTGGGGGGGGGCGGGGGGGGGTTGGGGGGGGAACCCCCCCGTTCAGGACCTGGAAAAAAGGGGGGGGGAAATTGGAGGGGGGGGGAAAGGGGGGGCCGGGGGACCTTGGGGGGGGGGGGGGGGGAGCGGGGGCCCCAAATTTTTTTTACCTTAAAATTCTCAAATATTTTTTTTTTGAAGGTTTGTCCCCTTTCACCCCCCCAGAAAAGCTGGGCGAGGGAGGGGGGAAGGCAAAAACGGCTCCCAAAATTTTGGAAAACGGGTTTTTTAGCGGGAAAGGGGGTTCCAATAGGGTGGAGAGCCAAGTTACCCCTTCCCGGGAAAGGTGATATTCGGGTAAACTAGCCGGGGCAAATCAGCATGCTACACCCATCTGCACAATGACTCTGGGGGGACCCCCCCCAAAACCTCCTTTCCTTTTAAATACTGCCATGGTGTTGCGGGCCCCTTGCCTTGTCTTCTATCTCCATTACCTCCCCCAGCTGCTCCTGTCCCCCACTCATGCCCTGGGTAAAAAAAATTCACTCTTTTCACCAGGAAAATGTTTGTGTTCCAATGCCCTTTTCTCCTCCTCCCCCAAATTTAGTCCCCCGGATCATTGGCCGTGAGATGTAGTCCCCACATCTCCTTTCCCCTGAAAGGGACAGATTTTTCCCCATCTTTTCCCAGGAATTTTTTCAGGGGAATAAAGTTATTCATCCCGTAGTCCTGGCGATGACAAATATCGTTCCCTCCCCCAAATGGCCTCGAAAAAAGGGGCGGGTGTCAGCATGAGTGCCAGGGGGTGACTTTAAAAGTTACACAGGGGAGTACCCCTGTCCGCCTGGACCCTAAAAAAAATCATTAATGGCCTTTCTCTGTTCATTCTTTTCGGCCCAAACAGTGCAGGCTGGAATTCCCCCCCCCCCCAAAAGGGGGGAAAACATCGATATCGAGTGGGGTTGGGGGGGGTTTTGGCCCTGCAAATCGAGGGGGTTGTGCGGCTTTGTAGGAATGGTTGAAGTGCATGCCCAGTTTCCTGGCCATTTCCAAAATTCTTCTAAAGATGGGGGAAAAGACTTCGGGAAAAAACCTTTTCAAACCAGTTGGACAAAATGCGACTGCATGCCGAGGGCCCAAATCCCTCCCCCGTGAGCGGGGGACCCCCATGTTCCCCCATTGTCCGTCCCCAAAGGTTTCTTTTAATTTGCAGTTGGGGGAAAAACCCCCACAATCGTTTTCTTGCTGCATGACGTGGAAAGCATTCCTCCCCTTTGTGTTCATTCACCGGGGAAAGCAGGTGTAAAAATGCGGGGACAAGCTGTCCCCAACATGGGGTTTTGTTGGGGGTTTTATTTGTGGAGTGGGGGTTTTTTTGGGGGTGGGGGAGGAGGAGGTGGCCCTTGGGGCGAAAGGGCAGAGTTTGAAACGTGGGGGGGGAAAGCGGCTTTCCCCTGTCCAAAGTTGTTGGTGTGGGGGGCAGGAAGCACTTTCCCCCAAGGGCCCGGGTTAAAGGACATTTACGGCCCCGGGGGTAGTTACGCTCCACACCGCCCGCGTTGCCATGAAAACCTTTGGGGAAAAAAAACCCCGAAAAGCTAAAATGACTAGTTTCCTTTTTTCTTATTTTTGAAGGGCTGGTAGGGCCTTTTTTTGGGAAAAATTTAAATTAAAGGTTTGGGAACTCCCCCTGGGGCTGGAAGGGCCCTTTAAATTTTCTCAAAAAGGGTTTGCAGGTCCACCTTTTGGGAAAAGGGGAGGGACGGGCCGTCCCAAAACTTGGCCCGGAGCACGGTCAGCCTCTGCCCCCTTTAGGATTGTTGGAGGGCATATTTTGTTTCTTTGTAATCGCCTCTTTAAAGGGGACTGCGGCCCCCTGAGTAGTGAGGACCCGGGAAACGTCTGGGCCGGGAGATGAGGGGCAAAGAAAACAGCTCCCTTCTGCAGAGGGGTGGAGTCGCTGGCGGGTGCAATGGCATGCGTGCCCTGGGCGCTGCTGCTTGTTGCTGGGGGGCCCAGGTTGGACACCAAAACCCGAGCCACGTTTCCCCACCCAAACCCGGTTTGGTTTGTTTGCTGAATGTGTTGACGCAGGGGCCGTGGTCCCCCAACCCTTTTAGCCCCCTTGGCCAGTTTTCCTTTCTGTCCACGGGATTTTTACATATCCCCATATCCCGGGTCCTTCGGGGGTTTAGCAAAGAACTGCCACACCCCCGGGAGTTGGGATTTTTACCCCCAAAGGGCCCCCGCATGATTGATTTCTCCCTGCCGTTTGCCTTGTGGCATTTTTGTCCCGGGCTACTTTTTTGGGACCTGGAAGCGGGTTTTCTACCTCGTGGAATTGGGGGCTCCAAACTTGCACTGCTGCTACCCTGCTGACTAAGGGCCCCACATTTCCCCACTTGCGGGTTTTGCGCCGCTCCCCTGAGGCGAAGCTGACGCACTTTCTAGGACGATGATAAAGGGCCCTTCCCTTCACCGCCCCCCCAAAGTGGGGTTCGGTACATCATCATCGATTATTTTTTTGTCTTCATGCTGTCCCCCTCAACGGTCTTTGTAGAGAGGCTGACCCCCACAAGAAGCGGGGGTTTTTGGGGCCCCCTTTCTTCGCTGCCAAGTAGTGCTGACTTTTCCTCCCCCAAATTGTTCATCCTGAAACCCAGAAAAAAATGGTAGAAACTCTGGTGGGGAAAAGGAAAAAGGGAAAAGGGAAAGGGTTTATGACGGTGAGGGGGCCCTGACCCACTCCCGGACCAAAGCCCAAAAAGGGTTGTGTCTGCGTTTCCCCCCGGGTCTTGGGGTTTGGGGTTGTCGATGTCATTGGGAGGAAGTGGATTTACCCTAGTTTAAACCCAAACAAGAACCCTTGGGTTGTGGTCAAACACGGCCGCTAAAAGGGCACCGGCAGTTCGACCCCCACCAAGTGCCCTGCTTTCGACGTCCCCCTTTCTGTTTCTGCGACCTGGCCTGCTCCAGGAAAAGTTTTTTTCCTCCACTCGCCCTGTGATGAGCCCGCCCCCTCTCTGTTCTGGGCATTATGTTTGTTCAAAAATGTTTCAGCTTATTTAAAGAAGATTCTGTTATGATAAATACGCACCCCCTATTTGTCCCAAATGAAACCCACTAAAAAGGCTTTGGGGGAACCCTTTGGATATTTACTGCGCAAAAAAAAATGAAATGGCAAAAGTTAATAGCTATGTGGGGGTGTTTTAAAAAAGACATGTATTTTTTCTGAACAACGAAAAAAAAGCTTAATTAAATTTTGGATAAGAAATTTTGGTCCCGGAAAAGGGTTTTTTTTGGCGTTAAAAAAAAACCCCTTTTTTTACTGACTCCCAAAAGCAGAAAAAAAGCTTAATTAATCCTTGCATTAAAATTTCGCAAAAGAAATGGGCGGCAAAAAATTAAAATTTGTGGGTGTTAAAACGGGCGTGTTTTTTTACTGACTACAACAGCAGAAAAAAACCCCTTAATTAAAACCCTTTTGGGTATGGGGGAAAGGTTTCAAAGGGAAAAAATTTTCTTTGGCGGTTTAAAAAAAAACTGTTTCTTTTATGACTACAAAGGAAAAACCTTAATTAACCGTCACGTTAGGGGGGTGGAAGGGTTTTTAGGGGGGCCCGACTGGAACCCGCCCACGTCCCTGCCTACTTGAGTGTTTTTCTCTAGGTGGGAGACGGCAAATGGCCGACAGTTCCCCGTGCTGTAAAAATGCTGGGGCCGTCAAAAAAAGGGGAAAGTAGCAGTCCGGGGGAATTTTTAAATCAGGAAGCCTAGTCCAAAAAATCAGAACCAGAGGTTTAAAAGTAAACAAGCCCGGGGGGTCAAAAACCCTGAAAGGGGGCAAAGGGGACAAAATCGAAGGAAAACTGGGGTCAGGAGAAAAGCCCCGGGGGAGGTAAAACAGATAAACAAAAAAAGCACTAAGCCCAAAAAAAATTTTAAAAATAAACGTTGGCAGCATCAGCCTCCAGGGGTTTAAATTTTGTTTTCCCCGGGTACCGCCATGTAGCTGATTTGGGGCGGCCTCCCCGGGCCCCCCCATTGGCTGGGCGACACACCCCTTTTCCCGGGGTGGTGAGCCTCTGTAAATCCCCAGGCTGCCAGCAGGTTTGTATTTGGGGAGGGTAAACAAATCAGCTGCTGCAGCCTTTTGATCCCTGCAGCCTGAGCGCAGCCTAGCCCCGGGCCATAACCCCTTTTAATAAAAATTTCCCCAAAAGGAAAAGAGTGCCAAAAATTAAAAGTTTTTGTGGGTGTTAAAAAAAGGGGGATTTTACTGATACAAAGGGAGGAAAAACGTTTAAATTTAAACCCTTTGGTTTTGAATTATGTTAAAGGCAAAAATTTTTTCTTTGGGTTTTAAAAACACCATTTTTTTTAATGGGCTAAAAAAGCGAAAAACGCTTTTAAATTAAACCCATGGATAAAAAATTGGCAAAAAAAAAATTTAGGGTGCAAAAAAAAACAGCTAAGTGGGATGTTAAAAAGACGTGTATTTTACTTTATAAAAGAAAAAAAAACCCCTTTTAAAAAACTTTGGATATGAATTTGCTACAGGCAAAAAATTTTCCCCTTGGATATTCAATGTGCTGGGGAGCAGATAGCATTAACAAAGTTTATGCAGCTGCCTGGATGCAAAATGGACTTCAGATCCCCAAAACCCCAAAAAAAACCGAAATAGAAACGTTTTAAAAGAAAAACAGTTTTGAGACAAGCTGAAGGAAAACCCCCCCCAAAAAACGTGTATAAAAATCCAAAATTCTTCAGTAATAGCTAAATTTCAAACAGCCGCGGCAGCACCCTTTCCCCAATCCCGTACAGTGAGAGCAGTATAGCTCCCCGCGTCGCGCCCCCGGGCTTAATTTTAGTGCGGGGGGACGTACAGAATCCGCCAGTCTCTGTTTTGGGTTTCTCTCTGAATGTTTTTACAGGCTATGCCCTTTTCCTCCCCGAGTTCTTTGCCCCATGTAACGCCATGTGTCGCAGCCTTTTATCAACAAAAAACACTTCATTCACGCCCAAAGTACCCCAAACTTCGACCCTTTGTTCTGAAACCCAAGTTTTCCTGGGAAAATTTTAAAACCCAATTCCACTTCGTTAGAATTTGATTCGCCCATCTCTAGTGGCATGTTAAAACGACGGTTTTTTTAATTTTTAACCCCGGGCTAAACGCCAAAAAAAAACGCCTTTAATTTTAAAAAACCTTTCCGGAAATTTTTTAAATTTTATTTGCTAAGGCAAAAAAATTTTTTCTTTGGCGTTTAAAAAAAACCCCTTTTTTTTATGACTACAAAGCACAAACAGCTTAATTTGCCCTTGGATATAAATTCGCAAAAGAAATGAGCTTTCCAAAAAATTTTTTGGTATTTTTGGGTTGAAAAAAACACTGTTTCTTTTTCCCGAAAAAAAACAGCAAAAAAAAGGGTTAGATTTCCCTTGGGGTATTTAATGTGCTCCGGAAATGAGCAGATTCATTAAAATTTAAAAGTATTTTTACAGGGTGAAAATTTGGGGCCACTGGACTTCAATTCCAATACCCACAAAATCAAAATTAGAAGTTTGGGGAAAAACAGGGTTTGAGAAAGCTGTGAAAAATCCCCCCAAAAATGCTTTTTTAAAAGTTCCCTTTTTTTGTGTGAGATCTCAGGTTTCTGGGAAATGCAGCGCTACAAACGCAGGGGCTCCCAAATGAAATGTTGGGGCCCCATACAGCCAAATTTTGCCTGGGCCCCTTTCCATGTTCCGCCCCAAAAACACGCCCCTTCCCCGGGCACCACCCCAAACATGCCCTTCCCCGCTCCACTTTTCATGTTGTAGCCCCCCCCCCTTTCAATCCTCATTTTCTACTTTGAAAAAATATAACTTGTTTTGGCCAAAAATTTTAAAGCCTGCCACCACGCCAAGGTAGACTCTTTTGGGGGGCCCTACTCTACCTAACTTTCTAAAACATTTTATAATTTAGTTTTTAAAAAGGCCAAAGCTAATATCGAAAAATTTAAAAAGGAAATAGAATTCTATAATTTCCCCATCTCTGGGTTTGTGCTAAGGCTTTCCAAGTTTTAAAAATAAAAAGTAAAAAAAAAACAGGAAAGAAAAAAGCATAACTCCCCCCTATAGCTGCTTTTGCTGAAATCTACTGCTGACCCCCTTAGTGCACCAGAAGACAAAAGTACAAAAGCTCCCCTGAACTTACCCTATTAGCCCTTAGTATCCCAAATCTTAAATCCAAGCAAAGCACTGAAGTTTTTATTGGTGCAGCATTAAAAAAATGTGGAATAGAATCTTTTGTAGACGGCGGGGGCCCATAAGGTGTTGGGAGGTGTGGCTTTTAAAAAGCCTCTTTTTTCATTTCTATTTTTTTCTTATTTTCTTGGTCCCCTAACTTGAAATAGTACTTTTCTAATTAGACAAAAATAAATAATTGTGGGCCTTTTAAAAAATTTGAATTGGTTGTTTTTGAGCGTTTTTTTTTCTAGCCTTTATTTTTAAAAATTCCTTAAACTTTTTTGCTATTTTTTAAAATTCTGGCACCAAAATTTATTATTTTTTTTTTTTTTATTTTTAAACAGAGCATTTTTTTAAATCTTTGGGCCCAAATTGTTATTAAACCCAAAACTAAATAAAATAATACTGTAATAAAAGTGCAAATTAAAGAACTTTTAAAACATATAAAAAAAAAAAACATTTTACCATTATAAAAAATAAATAATAAAGTGTTAGTTAGAACATCAACAATCATGTAAAAAAATCAAATGGCGAAAACGGTTTTTTTAAAAAACTGAACCCATCCAGTGTGCATAAACGCATGCGAAATTTGGAGGGAAAAATGTTATTGCACCGGGCGTTTGCCAAAGAATTTTTTTTTTTGTTAACAAAAAATTGGGGTTGTGAAAAATTCATTTTGGGGGAGAGTATTCTTCCTTTTCGATTGAAAAAGTCTTTAATCAGGTCTTTAAAAATCGAAATTGGCAAGGTCAGTCAATAGAAGATTCCTAGGTTTTTAGACGTTGTTCACTCATTGTGAACGCAGAAGTTTTGTCAGGAGGTTGCTAAATTTGCCCTTTCTCCTTCCTACAAAAAATGGGAGGGTGGAAAAAATTTGAGAAATTTTAAAACCCCTCCCCAAATATTCCGTGAAGCCTAGTTAATAAGGGGTTTTGCAGCTGTAGGGGACCTAAATTTCTGAAAATGTAGCTTCATACTTTGCGAAGATGTTTAGTCACAGAGTAAATAATAAATCGTTGGGGTAGGCCAAGACCAATTTTCAGTGGATTTTATCGGTTTTTTTCACCATGGTTTTCGTTTTAAGATTGGCGAAAACAATTTGCAGACTTCTTATTTTTAAAAAGGTTTTAGTCAAAAATTATTGATCCTTGCCCAAAAAGATTAAAAATTTAAAAATTTAAAATAAAAGTTATTTTTATTTTTGGGTAACTGTTGAAGTTTAGAAATTCCCTTGGTATCTCCATGCAATCGCTACCGATTGCTCAGAGAGTCGGGGCCACTGTTCCGAAGATTTTTTTTTCAGAGAGCGCTTTAATGTTGCAGCTCCAATTTCCATGGAAAAAAACCCCCTTTATTGTAGAATTTTATTTCTTGCTAAAAGCTGTAAGCATTTTCACCCAGAAGTGCTAAAAAACTCCCCGAACGATGAGAAATATCATAGAGCCCTTTAAAACATCTGAGGGGGGCATACTTGTAAGTTTTTTGGAACAATAATTTTTTCCCCAAGCTTTAGAATGCTTGGTATTTTTCTCTAAAATGGATACCCTCTATTCTGAACTCCCCCGGGTGTCATTAGACCATGCAGCAAACTTCCAACTTCTTAAAGCAAAGTTTTCCCATCTCTTGGGGCTGCTCTAAACAAACGTTACTGTTTACACTTCCAAAAAATTCTTCTTTTCAGGGCACTTGCGCAGATGTACACCCCAAGGTTTAAAATGGGCCCAAAGGGGAAAAAATTTTTCCGTTGGGCATCTCTCTGAATTCGGTTTACCCCTTTTATTTCCAGACATGTTTGCCCCGTTGTTTTCCCTTTGGGCCCTCTCCCAGTTTTTCAAGTCCCCAGTCTTCTTCTTGAAATAATATTTTCTTTTGTTCACCAGTTTCGGGGAAAATAAAAAAATTTCCCAAAAACCTTTCCCCTAAATATCAACTTTTATGTGGGGGTTCTGTGAACTCCCTTAAAAAAAATAACATTTGTTCTGTGTGTGAAACATCGGTAAAGCATCAAAAAGTACAGAAAAATAAATAGCTTACCCCTTTTAAGTATGGCATCCAAGACACTTTCCCACAAATATTAATGAATTCATTTGCGGGGCCAAAAAAAATAGGTGGGGGAAGTCTTTTCCCCTTTTTCTTGACTAGCCTTGATTTTTTCTAGATGGTCTTGAAAAAACGCTTTTATATCAGGACAAGTTTTCCAAGGGTTTCCCAAATAGTTCCATTATGGTATCTCCAATTCTCTGTGAACCCCCCCTAAATTTCCATGTTGCGTAAAGCTTAAAACAGTGTCAATCCAATAGTCTTTGCAGAAGAGCCATAAATTACCCACTTCCTTTGCCAAACTTCTTTGCTTTTCATAAAAAACCCCCATGGCCCAAAAGGATTTTTGGAGGTTTCCCCAGTAGTGTTTCCCGGGGCTGGGGGGTTTTGTTCGGGTTGGTTTATTTTTGATGTATTTTTTGCTTTGACGGATCAAAACATCTTTCCGACAGAGGCTGCTTCCTGATTTACTTAAGAGGTTTTTAGAAAATCCCCATCAATTTACAAAATACATTATTCTTATTGGGTCCCCCTTCCCAACCCTTAAAGATTTCTCCATCCATTTGAGATTTGCATACAGGGGGGAAATCATGAAAGAACAGGGTGCGAATCTTTGGGAAAAGATGTCCCATTTCTTTATGTTTTTTATCTGAAGCCAGAAAAAAAATTCCCCCCCCCTTTTTTATTTTTGACATTGGCCATAGTGTGGTTCCCCAATCAATTTCCTTTGAAAAGTCGGAAGGTGATGGACTTTCGGGGGAAGTACGTGTTGTACCACTGGTATTACAAGACCTTTTTCACTTGATCTTCCGAAACATCTAATAGGTTGTGGGTTTGTCTTTCTCGATGTTAAAACCTATATCTGAACGGGAAGAATTTTCCTCTTTTTCTTTCTCTTTTTCCTCCATTAGGGCGGGGTTTTCGGGGGAATGCTGTATGACGTATCAATGCAGTTCTTCTGATACTTGCAAGAGTTCTTTCTTTTTTTCCCCCCAAAGAAATGGCGGAGGTGCGGGCCCCCGGGCTGGTTGAAGCGGTCTGCTCAGCATTCCTTTTTCTACTTTCGGGACTTTTAAAGTTTTGCAGTATCTTTTTTTCTTATCTTTGTAGTTGGCGATTACGTTGATATCGCATCGGGTGATAGTCGATATCGGCATTTCAATAAGATATCTGAAAGTCGATAATAAATTTATCGCAGCCATTAAAGTTTGGGGAGGAAAAAACCCTTCTTTTCACCCAAAAGGGTGGAGAACGGGAAAATTAACATCCCAAAAGTCAAAGGGATCTGCACATCTTGGGCAACAACTTGGGTTATAAAACCCAAGAAAAAAACTCACAACGATTCATTCCCGCTTGCCCACAGCTTCCCCTTAAAACCTGCATGCCCCCACAATTAAAAAGTGCCAGAAGGCAGTATTATTTGAACCATTTTTATTGGACGGACTTGAATATCCTGTCGGGAACCAGCAGGGCCCAAACCTGCATGCCCCCAATTAAAAAGGCGGAAAAAGGGGGCTTTAAACCCACCTTTTTGTTGAACGGGGGGACTTTAAAATATATTGTCTGTCGATATACCATTAAACCTGTCTGGCCCACAATTAAAAAGTGCGGGAAAAGGATTTTTGAACCATTTTAGTTGAAGGGACATTGCTATACTGTCCTGGGCACAGCATGACCCAAAACCTGCATGACCCCCACTTTTAAAAATCGGAAAAAAGGAGTCTTTCAATGTGGGGTTTAAATCTAATATGTGTACATGTGGTTTCATCACTAAATTTGTTTATAAGAAAATCCCAAAACTTTCCTCCTTATAAACATACAATATCCATATCCCCATTTGGGACATGACTGTGTAATTGGATTCAAATGGCCGCGTTCCCACGGATATCCTGCCAACAAGAACTGAGTTTCGATCTGTCCCAAAAAGCACTGGTTTTTACATCCCCGGGCAAAACGACTTTGAACCAATAAAAATTTTGTGTCAAAACCCCTTCCATGGACGCCCCATTCGCTGCGCCCCCCCTTTTTTCACTCGTATAAAGGGGGCCCCGCCCTGAATAAAGATAGTAGTGAGGATAAATTGAATGGAAAACAACTGTCGGGCTTTTTTTTCATTGGCCGGGGCCCCGTGCATTTAGCATTTTTGGGAGTCCGGGAGTGGGAAACAAAAATCCATTGTGCTTTTACGCCCTTTGACAATTTGGCACATCCCAATGGGACGGACACGCAGATACCCGACCCCCCAGCCCCAAAAAGGACCGACGAAAACCCAGCGCATCAAATCGGGGCTGCAGCCTCCGAGACGGTAAGTTTGATACTTTTTTATGTTTCTTTATGCCGTTGGCCATTTTGATGTTGTCTGGTTAGTATTTCTTGCCCTGGTTTTATTTTGGGGGTGGTCAAAATAAAGTGGTTATAAAAAAGGATTGTACATTTCAGTCCAACCATTTGATGATGCTGGTTAAAGGCAGGTCACTGTGAAAGTCACTGAGTTGTTCCCCCGTATGGTTCGTTTTGCAATTGCTAAATAACCCCTGGCAGTCTTGAGAAGATATAGCTTTCCCCTCTGTGTTATTAAAAAGGGACAGCCCGGGGGTTTGATTGCAGCCTGCGGGGGTCGGGGGAATAGAAGTTTTATCTCAATGGGGAATTCTGGGATTTTGTGAATCTGGGGAGAGTGCAGTTCATGTAGAATTTACGTGCAGGGTGAAGGGGACTTTTTTTGGTAGGTTAGGGACTTTTTTTATTTTATGAGTTGCAAGTGGGACTGTGACTCGGCACAGTGGGGGCCACACTCTGTGAGTATTTAAAAGGGGGAACAGGGAAAGAGGAAGTTATATATGTTTAAATGTTAAACGAAAACAAAGTTCCCAGCAGAACTGAACTGCGGGAAAATAGTTGCTCGAAAAAGGGGAAAAAATATGTAAACCGCTAAAAAAATGTACAAACTTTGGGTTTGTCTAAGAGGGAGCCCCACCGTCAATGAAAAAATCATGAAGGTTGAGGCAAGTTTTGACAAAGGGAGGGTTAGACAGGGCCCACAGGCTCATTTGAAGTTAAAGGGGGGACTGCAGAAAGAAATTTATGTTGAAGTTGAGGGGAGGAGGTTTTGAGAGCGCTGAAAAGTTGTACGGTTACATGGGGAAAATTTCCCAAGAGTTGTGATTTAAGATGGCGCCCTGCCTGCGCCACCGCCCATAAGGCGCCCCTAATGGCCCGGAGGGTGGGGGCCCGTGAAGTATGTAAAAACAAAACCGGACTGGGTGGAATTGAGATCTGTGGTGGCCCCAAAACGCCCCCGAGGGCGGCGCCCGAACACCCTGTCCGGCCCCTATATCCTCTAGTCACCTCCCGGGTCATACTATCGGGCCCCCCCCGCCCCCCCCCGCAGGAGTGACAGGGCACGGCCTCTAGACTGTGGCACCATCCAGGAGACAAACCCCCCCACCCCCGGCCGCAGTTTCGTCCTGGGTCAGGAGAGTAGCGCCCTCCGGGCCAATCGGCCGGGGGGAAAAATACCCCAAGGGTGCCCCCAGATTCACCCCATACGGTGAAGGGACTGATCATCCCCTAGGGAGTTCAGGGGTGCCCGTGTGCCCTTAACTCTTCGACAGGTGGCACCGGACAGTGGCTGTGCCCCAAATCAAGGTTCTCTCAACCCGAGCTTTCAGGGGGACTAAATATACCCTCCCCCCAAAAAGAAAAACAGATATGACAATGGGGGAAAATTGGGAAACCCCCGGTCCAAATGTTCAATCCCCCCCAAAAAGAAAAGTTCTGTTCATGTGGGTCATGGAGACATTCCCCCCCCAAAGTGGGGGTAGTGACTCCCGCAAAAACGGTTAACCAAGCTGGAGGTTGGGGCGAAGCTATTAAAGGCGGGGGGGGCCCGCCAGGTGGAATGTGCCGATTCATAGAAAACAAGGAACTTGAACCGGGGTCTGCATGGTTACGGAGCTGGGGGTTGCATGTAAATTTAAAAACAGAGGGCCCCTTTTGACGCAAGAACCCGATAAGAATTAGAGTCCTTCTCACCATCTGGGAAAGCTCTTAGCGCTGCCCGCAGGGTACCGAGATGACATCCCAAACCCCCCCATTCACTACCCCTGGTTTAGCTGGTATTTGGGTACCCCTTCTAGAATGTGTCAACTGATTTAATGACTATTATCAATTTAAACATGAAAGGCCTACCCCTGGGTCCAGATTCCCCTTTACTACTTGCTGATTGGGGAAGGGTGCATACATAATGCCTCTTACCGTCCAAAAAAATGGGCCCCCCCCTGACTTGTGATCCGTTTCCTATATAACACCCCCCGTGAATCATTGGAGGGACCTTCTGCAGTCATGAGGACAAAAACAGTATACCCAAAGGCATGCAAAATTGACCTGTTTTCCCGGCATCTGAAAATGGAAGCGTACCGCTGTGCCCTTAAGGGCCCTTATCTGCAGTTATGAGTCCCTAATGGAACCCCTGCCAAATGAAAGGTGTTCAAAATAAACTACATGGTGTAAGCGAAGGTTTTCTTTTGGGGCATTGTATTGCTAAGGAACTAACATTGAAGAAAACCGGTTTCCTTGCCAAACCAACCTCAAATACTAGGAATTAGACCAACTCCAGTCATTTTAGGTTGTCCCCATTTCATTTAAAAAGGAGGCCCCAAATTTGAAGCCCCCCCCCAACCGAAGTTACCACAACAGGAAACTTTCTTTGGGCTTTTTTTTAGGTACTATATCAAAAGCTCACCCCTTTGGGCCCTTCAGACTACAACCCGCGTTTCAATCTATTTGTTTCGAGTCAGGTGGACACGCCTTGGAGTCCTCACTAAGACCTGTGGGGGAAAAACGCCCCCTTGGGATACTATTGCACGTCTGGTAGTTGCTATACAGGCCCAACTGCTTGAAAGGGTGTACAGCCCCACGATTTTATGGATAAAGACCGAGAATGCCCGGGGCATGTTAATTATTCAGGCCCCCATGCCCTTTCTGCAGTCTAAGCAGACCTTTCGAAGCATATACTATCACGCCTTACGCTTACAGTCTCTTATTGCCCTACCCAGCACCTTTTCCACGAGCAGGGGGGATGATGATGTGATGCAAGGGAAAGGAAAAACATAGCCAGATTGCTTGAATACTGGAGAAAAATACATCACCCCACAGTGGTGAATGAAGAAATTCCCCCAAACGGATTTCAACCCGTGGACAAAGGTTCAAGTATTACTGAAGAGAATTTTCTACGGATTTGCAATAACCCCAAAAAGGAAAACCCCATGGCAGAAAAAATGCCCCCCACTTTAGCTCAAGTTGCGAACTACAAGTCTGGAAGAGGCCCGCAAAAAGGCTGAAGGCAAGATGAGGAAATATGGTGACTCCAGATTGCCTACGGATTGCCCCCGACTTTGGGTTAATCTGGAAGGGAAAAGGGATTTTCACAGCAGCAGGAACCCGGGAAACATGCATCAAATCAAGTCCCTACTGTCACCCCTTTAATGCCCCTAAAGGGAGCGTCCTGAAAGTCAAGCTCATGGGAAAGCGAAAAACAGGGGAACCCGGGGGAAAAAATACCGCGACCAAGCACCCAAAACAGCGGCCCAGGGGCTGGATCGGAAACTACCCCATTATGGCAATCCCAGACCCGAAGAAGAGGTTTATCAAGGATCGGAAAAGACCCCAACCGGCTGAAGATGGAAAAACCCAAAAAAGGCACCACGAGACCGGTTGGTTGACGAACAGCCTGGCCCTTTCCAAAAAGAAACAAAAATGGAAAAGGGAAGGAGCTACTGTGAGGGAAAATATGGAAAAACAATGGACTTGTTTGCCCCTGGCGAAGTACCCCTGCTATTGCGGGATGGGCCCCGGGCCACTCACAAGGAAAAACCCCGCATTGGCCCATGTGCGAAGTGACTATGCCCCAGGGATCACTCCATATTTCAGCTACAAACAAGCGTTCGTCTGTCCACCTGCAACCCCTCCCCTACAGCTAAGTTCCATGCTGCACTTGGCGAAGCCCGAATATCCCTTCCAAAAGGGTCCAAGTGGAACCACATCCAATGCCAAAAAGGGGGAAAATAGAAATTCTTGTGGCAGTGGACATGTTTTAGGGTGGCCGAAGCATACCAGTGACCAAAATGACCCCCAAATAACGGCAAAGAGGTTTGATTCTGAAATTTTTGTCGTTTGGGTCCCTAGGTGATGAGTAGACCAGGGTCCAGCATTCTCTTCCTCGGTTTTTTTCCCAGAATTATGGGAAAAGTTAGGGGTAGTTTTTTGGCCTCCCACGCCCTCATCCCAAAGTCTGCGGGGGTTTGAGAGAATGAAGGTCGTGAAGAAAAAACTCTTGAAAATGACCAGGATTCCCCATTACCTTGGAAAAAATTCTCCCCCAATTTTTTGTACCATTAGAAATCCCCCGGGAAAAAAGGGGTGACCCCTTTGAAATTTGTTTTGGGAAACCCCCCCATTTTTTTAAATTAGGGGGGGGATTGGTGAGATATGATAAAATGTTCAAATTTTTGATGAATTGTAAAGGAGTTGACTAATTTGAAGCTGCAGTTTCTTTTCTTCCAGAATTTAAAAGGGGAAAATTTTACCGACTTTTAAAAGGAGATGAGTGTAGTGAAAAGGCAATCAGAAGAAATTGAGAACCCCAATTTGAAGGGCCATTCACAGTGGTTTTGATCATCCGACTGGTTTTAAAATAGAAGGAAAACCAACCGGATCCAGCCCCTTTACTGTAAAAGGGACCCCACCCCTAGATGATGCTCTTGTAATCTTGCGTGTTGTGGGGTTTTGGGGAGAAAAGAGGGAGCACCATATTTTGGGGTGGACCAAAACCAAACAAGAATGAATCAATTATTTAGGGTCAGAAATGGGGGGACCTCACATCGAAAGGTAGGTTGTAAAAGGGGAAAGGGCAGAGAGTTTTTTTGATGAAATGGGTCTTGCGAACCCCCAGAAGAAATCCCCAACCCCATCCCCCTCGGTGTGAGAGCTCCCAAAGGTAAATCTTTGTAAATTAGAGTTTGATATAGAGAAAGTTGGTTTTTTGGGGGGAAGTAGGGTTAATGCTAAAATTGTAATGTGTTTTAATAAGCTAAATTTGTTTATAAGAAAATACCAAGCTTCCCCCTTTAAGATCAACAGAATCCATAATCCCTTTGAGGGCGATACTGTGCGAAATTTAGGCATTCAAAATGGGCCGCGATTCCACGGTTTCCTGCCAACAAAACAATGAGTTTGACTCATGTCCAAGAAGCATGGCTGTTCTCTCTGGAAGACTTTGAACCAATAGGAACTTTGTGCTCAACCCTTCCAGGGGCTGTCCCACTGGATGCACCCCCCCCCCTTTTTTTTTACTCGTATAAATATGGGGACCGCCCTGAATAAAGTTTTAGTGCATGGATAAGATTTAATCAAAAGGTTGGCTCTTTCTTTCATTGGCGGGCCGTGCACTTAGACACTGATTTGGGGACCGGGGTGGGAACAAAAAATCCTTTTTGCTTTTCGACCTTGACATTTCAAACCCATTTTTAGTTTCATGGACATGACTATATTCCTGGGCCACAGAGCCCCCCAAACCCGTTTGACCCCCAAAATTAAAAAGTGCCGGGAAAAGGAGTCTTTGAACCCCCATTTTAGTTGAACTGGCTTGGGCTTACCTGCCTGGGCCCCCAGCATGACCCCTAAACCGTTTTACCCCCGATACAAACACTTTTCTATTTTGTACAGTGACTTCATTTATAATATTTTTTGGGAACTGCATTTGTTTCAGAATTTATTTGGGAAGTTTTTTTTATTTGTTTTACATTATTCCTTTTGCTTTTTTTTCAAAAAAGTGATAACATAAAAAAATACCCCTCCCTGCTTTTTAAAGGTATATTTTTACACGTGTAAGTGTTAATTCGTTCCCCCACACCCAAAAAAAAAACAAATGTCCCAATCATCCCCCCAAAACCTTCTTTTTGAGAAACATTTGCCCTCCTGGTTTGGATGTTCAGCCAAAAATTCAATGGTTTCATTTTTCCCCAAATCCTTTTCATTTATTGGGACAGACCCCCTGGAGATCAAATATGCGCCCATAGTGACTCCAGCCCCAGAAAATTTAAGCCTCAAATTTTTGCAAATTTTTTTCAAACCTGGACCCCTTTTTTAAATACTTAACCTCCCCCCAAAATCACCTTTTTCAAAAATCTGTTTTTTAGAGAAATTTGAAGCTTCCTGATTCCCCTAACGGTGAAGCCCCTGCGCCGCACCATCGGTTTAAAACGGGGGCCACTGCCAGGCCGACTTACACCTATCTGAAACCCCCTTTGAAATGTAAGGAAAATAAAAGGGTTTTTTTTGGACCCATCAATTTCACCTGTGTGCTACAAAATTGCTGTATTCAAATTTTAAAGCAAAATAGTTATCAACAAGCTTGACTGACCAAAAGTGAAAAAAACCCCTTTTCTGAAATGTTTGGGATAATATAAGGTATTTTTTGGCCCTTTTCAATTTACTGGGTATACTAAATTGCTGTATTTAAATTTTAATACAAAGTACTCTATGGACAAAGCAGCTGACCAAAAATGAAAAAAACACCTGCTGAAATTAAGGAATTTTTAAAAAGGGATTTTTTGGGACCTATCAGTACACCTGTGGGGACTACAAAATTGTGGATTCAAATTTAACTGCAAGGTGGTCTTTTAACCAGTGACCTCGCCAAAATGAAAAAACACATCTGAAATGTTACTGTAATAAAAGGTATTTTTTGGACTTAAAAACCCGTTTTTGATACAAAATTTGGATTCAAATTTTAATGCAAAGTAGATCTATCAAAAAAGCTTGATCCAAAGTGAAAAAAACATATCTGAAAAGTTTCGGGTAATAAAAGGTATTTTTGCCCCCTTTCAAATTTACCTGTGGTGACTACAAAATTGTTGTATTCACTTTAAGTGCAAGGGGCTCAATGAAAAAAAGTGTAGTGCGCCAAAAGGAAAAACAGTATCTGAAATGTATTTGGTAAAAAAAGGGATTTTTGGCACCTTTTAATTCACCTGTGGGGACTACAAAATTGCTGTATTACATTTAAGTGAAAAATGCCTCAATGAACAAAGCTGGTTTTTGGCGCCAAAATGAAAAAAAAACGTATCTGAATGTATTGGATAAAAAAAAGTATTTTTGGCACCCCTTTTAATTTACCTGTGGGACTACAAAATTGCTGTATTACATTTAAGAAAGTGCTTACAACAAAGTGTACTGCGCCCCAAAATGAAAAAACAGTATCTGAAAAGATTTGGATAATGAAAAGGGATTTTTGGCACCTATCAACCTGTGCTACTACAAAAATTTTCTGGGGTTCTAATTTAAAATGCAAGGTGGATATCAAAAAAGTGGAATGGGCAAAATTGAAAAAAAACACCAAACGAAATGTATTGAAAAAAAAGTGGGTTTTGCACCAACAAGAACCCGCGTTTTTAAAAAATGTGTATCCCAATATAAGTTCAGGCTGCCCCAAAATCCCGGAAAATTTTTAATAGAAAATGTTAATAAAAAAAGCTATTGCAGTGCAATTCTACACAAGTCTTTGGGAACTATTCCAGTATTCTTTAAAGAGTTGTCTTGGTTTTCCCGCGGGACCCCCGTGCTTTAAGCGGTAGATGTCCCTTTTAAAATTTTTCTACCTAATACATAAAAACTTCAAATTTTAATCTAAAAATTGTAAGGATCAACTAAAAGTAGGCTTTCTCGGGAAGAAATAGAATAATTTCACTGAGCGTTTGCTAGTTTTTTGGGCAACAGGTGCAAGTTCTACTGCTCTAGACGCTGACAGACACTGATCTTAACAGGGAAAGGGGTGTTTATGTAAAAAGGGTCTATGATTTTTCCAGCCAAAGCAACCCTACACATCCCAGAGATGCAACACATCTCACCTGTCTATTTGTAAGGATTTTCTGGCCCCCAAAATGACAGGAAGCGCCCCAAAAAGGGGCGATATTTAGAGATGCACAGATTTTTAACCTTTAATTATCGCGTATCTAAAAAATCTGATCAACGTAAATCATGCCCATTTCAACTTTGTCGATAAAAAACTCAACAACTCTTTGCTTTTTTTCATGTACCCACGATCTCTTTTATCCTTTCGTTTTTGAGAGCCAAATTTTGATGATACTTTTTTGGATCACCAGACATTTTGGTAGTAATACTTTACTATTGTCTTGCTATAGAAAAACAATTGGTTAAATACTAACAATTTTATATTTATTTATTTTTTTACCAAGGAGTGCAAATATAATTAGTATTGGTCAAAACTGAACCATTTCCAATACTAAACCACTATGGAAATATGCAACAATTATCAATGGCAAGTGTTTAACTTTACTTTCCTAACTTGAAACTTATCACAACTTACGTGTACCCAACAATCTCACCAGACTCGGCAATAATCTCAGCTGAATACGACGACACGCTCAGACTTGTTTTGAACGAACTAGTGAAATTTTTCATGAGAAGGAAGGCAAGAAAAAAAAAACTTTATAATCTCTAACTTTTCTGGGAAAAAAATCCACCAAAAATTAGAACAGAGTTGAAAACAGCATGTCTGCTCAGGAATGGGGGTAAATGGCCCAGTTTGAAGCTGGTTAAACCCATAGCAAGCACAAAAAATACATGATTAAAGGGGTTGTCTCACCACGGTGGGCGCTGCTGCTTTTTATGTTAAAGATCTTGCAAAAACAAGTTACTTTGCAATATGTGTCCATTAACAGTGTCCTACCTATTCTGAGATATCCCCTCTTGTATGGGCTGCATCAGCTCCTCAGGTCGCTATAGCTACAGACCTGTTCAATCTCTCCTGATAGGCTGCCAGCACTGGTTGCTATAGCTACAGACCTGGCTTCTACTGCAGCCTCATGAAAGCCAGTACACACACCCCTGAATTCAAAATGAAACCAAGAAAACAGGACTGAGCTAAGATGAATCAATATAGTGAGACAACCCCTTTAAGCATAATTTCATACAGTGCAAAAAATATAAAGTGCCAGTGCAAAGAACAACATAGTAAAAATCTATTATAAAGTACAAATTATTAATGAAGCTTACAAGATGGCACAAACAACTTAGGCTAGGTTCATGCTATGTTTAAAGGGAATGTGCCATCAAAAATGTCATGATGTGTCATTAATAACTGAAGTTTTTATGTTAAACACATTTAAGATTTTCTTTTTTTTTATTTTCCATATCACTTTCAATATGTTGTAATAATCCTTAAGTCCTGCATTTTTCGCTTTTGCCACTAAGCCTAATACTAGCCTGACACTTCCTGTTCTGTAGAGGAAGATTTTCAGCAGCCTGCTCATAATCATTACAAGGAGGGTAAAACTGAAAGATGACATCAATGTGCATAGCTAACACAGGATCCACCAGTAACAATAGACAATGTCACAGCTCCCCCTCCCTACACACTGACTTCTTCCCAGGTCACAGAGAAGCCTAGAAACTCACCTATAGAAGTCAATGTGTCTGCTCTTGTTCACAAGCTCCTATGTCCATGAAGCTGCTGTAAAGCATCTCTTTAAATGCTGTTAAAAGCAGCTCAGGCAAGATGGTTGCCCCCACAATGATATACAGACAACTGAATTGAGAAATCTACAATCAAAGTAAAAACAGCTAAAAAGAAAATAATATGGACCAAGGTCTTATTTTAATAAGTAAAAAAAAAATAAAATGGCAACAGATTCCCTTTAAGGCCATGTTCACACTGCTTAACTGCGGGGCGTAATTATGCCTGCAATTACGCCGTGTGCTCGGGAGCTCGCGCCGATTGGCACGAGCTGCCGTGGGTGCAGCAGCACGCCGGCCCCATAGACATTCATTATTCACGGCGCGGATACGCTGTGAATAAGTAGCATGTCACTTCTCTCCCCGCTCGCCATATTGCACGAGCGGGGAGAGGAGACATAATCCATAGATCTCTATGAGAACTGTGGATTACCGTAATGCCTGGGACGTATTTCGCCCCGTATTGAGCGCAGTATGGCGCGAAATACGGGCCGAAATATATCCCATTTTAAGCCGTGTGAACATGTCCTAACAATCAATATACCTATATTTGCAATCCATTCATTTCACTCTCACCTTTTGCAGTCTTCTTTCCTCTTCTGCAGGGGGGCATCAAGCTCCTGAGTGCTTAAGGCCATGTTCACACGGCTTAAAATGGGCCGTATTTCGGTCCGTAATTACGCGCCGAAGTGCGCCAATTACGGGCCGAAAACGGCCCATTCATTACGGTAATTCACAGTTCTCATAGAGAACTATGGATTACGTCTCCTCTCCCCGCCCGGCGAAGCCGCCGGGCGGGGAGATAATTGACATGTCACTTTCTAGCGGCGTATACGCGCCGCTAGCAGTGATTGTCTGTGGGCCGGCGAAGTGCCGGTCCCCCGCTCACTCCCCCGCTCCCGCCCCGCCCCCGTCCACACGGCGTAATTGCGGGGCGAAATAACGCCCCGCAGTTAAGCCGTGTGAACCTAGCCTAAGGCAACGAAACTGAGCCACACCCACTGCTCTCTCCAGACACAGAAGTTGGGGTCCGGAATTAATCTTCATTCCTCTGTACCTTCAAGAAAATAAATGAACAGAATACATACATTAAAAAAACAGCACCAGAAATATGTTAATAACTGACATGTTTGCTAATATTTTCCCGCAATGCGGCATTTATATCTACAAATGGAAAAGTCCTTACACCATGGATTCACATTACCTTGCATAAAGCGGAGTTCACATGGTATATCGTGTGAACACATCCTAATGGGACATAATATACTCAGATTTTAGAGCAGGATGGAAGTGGATTTAACACCAAAATCCATGTTTACAGATCCCTGGGAGAACATACCCTAGACTCAGTCACATACATTATGATCTTGTCCAAGAAAAAAACCCTCATGTCTATGTAGGTGTGAAAAGAAAAAAAAATTGGCTGCTGGAAGGCGCGGAGGAAAAAACAGAGCCAAATTATTATGACCATCTGTCAGGAAGGGGTTTTCCTTCCCACTCTCCAAGAGCCATAACTTTTTTTTTTCCAGCTACATAGACATGAGTTTCTTTTTCTTGTGGGACAAGATGGACTTATCATAGTGTGTGTGACTGTGTCTAGGGTAAACATGGATTTTGGACCAGTGGAATCAATGGTGCCATTTAATGTACTTGGAAACTGTTAAAAATGTGAAAAAAAGTACTTGCGCCATGTTTGCAGGAGTTTTGTTTTTACGACATTCAATCCTTGGTATAAATGATGTGTTATCTGTATTTGACAGGTTGATCCGCATCTGCCAATACCAAACATGTAGGGTTTCTGTTATGTTTCGCTACCATAAAAAAATTCCAAACCTTTACTATTTTTGAAATTTGCACCGCAACTCCATTTTGTGCGGGCAGTGCGGCCAATAACTTTTTTTGTAACACCTACAGACTTCAGTGAGGGGAATTTTTTGTGGGCTGAAGTGCACTTTTTATTGCTACCAGTTTGGAATACCTGACACTTTTTTCTCCATTTCATTTTAATTTTTATAGGACGGGAAATGACCAAAAAACTGCAATTTTAGTGTTTGGAATTTTTTTCTTCTATGGTTATGCCTCCACTGCATCGGACAAAAAAACGACCAGAAAGTGGTCGGTGTTTTTTTTTTTTAGATGCACGGCTGCGGTATTTGTCATGCTTTGTACAAAAACCTCGGTCACTTCTTTTTTTTTTGCCGTCACCCATACAAGAAAACTAAAAGCGCTGGCATATTATTATACAACATGTTATATAATACGCCAGCGCCGAAAGACGAGCAGAGGAAAGACTACAATTCGTCTTTCCTATTGCCGTCTATGGGGCTGCACAAACAATCGTATCTTCAGCGCTTTTAAAAAAACTAAAAAGCGCCGCAGATACGATTGTAAAGCTATGCAGTGGAGACATAGCCTAACTGAGGTTATATTTTAATAGACTGGACTTTTTGGACGGGGCGACACCAAATATGGGGAACCATTTTATTTATCTTATTTGTAAAATGGCGAAAGAGGGGTGATATCACCTTTTAAGGGCATGTTCACACAGTGCCTTGCCTCCGTATGAACATCCGCTTTTCTGATGCGTCTCTGGGTTCATCTGAACCGACCCAGAGACGCATCTAACAATTAGCAATTAGTGTTGAGCGATTTTTATCGACAAAGTTGAAATCGGCAAGGTTTTTATGGTGATCGAAATTTCCAGATCATGCGATAATTAAGGTTAAAATCTGAGCATCATCTATTAAGATCGCGCCTTTTTCGGCGCTTCCTGTAATTTTGGCGGCCAGCAAATCAGATTACAGAATAGAACAGGGTGAGATGTGTGTGCGACGTCATGACTGGCATGTGTATGGTTGCGATTGGCTGGAAAAATCACATGACTCGTTTTACATAGAACAGCGTTTCCTGTTTCAGCCTCAGTGTCTCTCAGCGTCTCATAGGAAAGGACGTGCGCTCTGCCTGTGGCCACAAAGCGCTGCTAAATTAGTCTATTTCTGCACAGAGAAACCTTACTATTAGCTGTGATTTCCTTCCAATTTAGTTAGATTAGAGATTTGAAGATTTTATGTAGTTAGCTTTGAGAAATTTTTAAAACAGATCTATGCTGTAAATTCACGGGCGGTGGGAGCGGGGGGGGGGGGCCCCCGCGGGGCGAACACAGACAAGCTCTATCTATAAAGAACACTGGATTAAGTTCACCCCAAAACTTAGTGTAGACATTGTAGTGGAATATCTTTATTATTAACAGTTTGCTATTGAAATATTTCCTGGTATTGGGCAGCCTGAACTTTTTATTGGATACACATCATTTTAGTAACTGCAGGTCTCTTTGTTAGCTGCAAAACTCCACTTTTATTTTCAGTATACATTTCAGATAGGTGTTCATTTTCAATTTTACCCATTACACCTGTGATGTTAATATATCCACCTTGCAGTTAGATTACAATACAGCAATCTTGTAGTCAGCACAGGTTGTTTGTTGCCAAAAATACCGTGTTTCATACGAAAAAATTCACAGTTAAGTGTTTTTTGACTTTTGCGCACCCAGCATTGTTCATTGACGCAGCATCCACGTAAATCTTAAAACAACAATTCTATATTCACCACAGGTGAATTGAAAGGTGCAAAAAAATACCGTTTATTATACCAAAACATAACAGTTACGTGTTTTTGACTTTTGCGCACCAGCTTTGTTCATTTACGCAGCTTCCACGTAAATCTTAAACAGCAATTCTATATTCACCACAGGTGAATTGAAAGAGTGCAAAAAAATACCGTTTATTATACCAAAACATAACAGTTACGTGTTTTTTGACTTTGCGCACCCAGCATTGTTCATTGACGCAGCATCTACGTAAATCTTAAAACAGCAATTCTATATTCACCACAGGTGAATTGAAAAGGTGCAAAATATACCGATGTCATTATTACGAAATCAACAATTAAACAGATACGTGTTTTTTTTGACGTTTTGCGCACCCAGCTTTGTTCATTGACGCGCTTCCACGTAAATCTTAAAACAGCAATTCTATAGTCACCACAGGTGAATTGAAAGGTGCAAAAAATACTGTGTATTATACGAAAAACATAACAGATACAGACTCCTTTTCCCGGCACTTTTTAATCTGGGGGTCAGACAGGTTTAATGGTCATACTGCGGTCCAGGACAGGTATAGTCAATGTCCAGTGAAACTAAATTGGTGGTTGAAAGACTCCTTTTTGCGGCACTTTTTAATGTGGGGGTCATGCAGGTTTGGGGCTCATGCTGTGGCCCAGGACAGGTATAGTCAATGTCCAGTGAACTAAAATGGTGGTTGAAAGACTCCTTTTTCCGGCACTTTTTAAATGTGGGGGTCATGCAGGTTTGGGGCTCATGCTGTGGCCCAGGACAGGTATAGTCAATGTCCAGTTCAACTAAATGGTGGTTGAAAGACTCCTTTTTGCGGCACTTTTTAAATGTGGGGGTCATGCAGGTTTGGGGCTCATGCTGCGTTCCAGGACAGGGATATTCAATGTCCAGTTCAAGTAACATGATGGTTCAAATCATACTGCTTCTGGCACTTTTTATATTTTGTGGGTGATGCAGGTTTAAGGGTCAGGACTGTGGTACAAGACAGGGATAGTAATGGTCTGTGACTTTTTTTCTGTGACTTTTATAACCTAAGTGTGTTGCCTAAGATGTAGCACGTATCCATTTGACTGTTGTGGATGTTAATTTCAGCTTCTCCAGCCTTGTTTGGGTGTAATAGTGAAGGTGTTGTTGCTCTCCCATAGACTTTAATGGTCATCGCTCATAATCGATGCCTCACTATCGAAAAACCTTATCGATAGCGGCCGAACTATGACTATCGCTCGATCTCGTAGCCAACGCAATCGCTCAAACACTATTAGCAGTGAGATTATCATTGCCGGCAATGAGGAACACACAGCGGTATTCACATGAGAGATCGCTGCTGTGTGTTTCCATGGCGCCTGTCGGGTCCATCTTTCAGATGAGATCAAAGAAATGACATGCAATTCTTCATCCAAACGACAGACCCGACAGGCAGGAGGGAGACACGCAGCGGAGATGTCTCATGTGAACACTGCTGTGTGTCTGTCATTGCCGGCAGTGATAATCTCACTGCTAATTGTTAGATGCGTCATTGGGTCCATTCTGATGAACCCAGAGAGGCATCAGAAAAGCGTATGTTCATACGGAGGCAAGGTACTGTGTGAACATGCCCTAATACTTTATTTTTTTTTATTTATTTTTTACACTTTTAAACTTTTTTTAAATTCACTTTGAGGCCCCCCTCCTCCCCTCTGGCCGTGTGGTGTGTGTGAGTGAGAGAGAGCCCCCACACAGGGTCCAGGGGTGGGAGGTGGCCCAGGGGCCGTCTCAAGCACCCACACAGCCCAGAGGGGTGGAGGAGGGGGCCCTCTCAAGCACCCACACGGCTCGGGGAAGGGGGGGTGAAGAGGGGCCCCTCTCAAGCACCCACACAGCCCTGGGGGGGGGGGGTGGAGGAGGGGGCCCTCTCAAGCACCCACATGGCCCAGGGGTGGTGGAGAGGGCCCTCTAAAGCACCCATACGGCCTGGGGGGGGGCCCTCACAAGCACGGCTGAGTGCTATGTGTGGGGGGCACCCCTCCCCCCCCCGCCGATGTGGGTGCTTGAGATGGCCCTCTCCACCTCCCCCCGGGCCGTGTGGGTGCTTGAGAGGGCCCTCTCCACCGGGCCGTGTGGGTGCTTGAGAGGGCCCTCTCCACCTACCCCGGGCCGTGTGGCCCACACGGCCCGGGGGGAGGTGGAGAGGGCCTCTCAAGCACCCCACACGGCCGGTGGAGGGGGTGGAGAGGCCCCCAACCACTACACACATAGCAGGAAGGTGAAGGGGGCCCCCCACCCACCACCACACACACAGCAGGAGGGTGAAGAGTCCCCTCTCAAGCACCCACACGGCCTGGGGGGGAGGAGGGGGCCCTCTCAAGCACAGCTGAGTGCTATGTGTGGGGGGCACTCCTCCTCCCCACCCCGGGCCGTGTGGGTCCTTGAGGGCCCTCTCCACCTCCCCCCCCCCCCGGCCGTGTGGGTGCTTTAGGGCCCTCTGCACCTCCCCCCCCGGGCCGTGGGGGTGCTTGAGGGCCCTCTCCACCTCCCCCCCCCCGGGCCGTGTGGGTGCTTGAGGGCCCTCTCCACCTCCCTCCCCCCGGGCCGTGGGGGTGCTTGAGGGCCCTCTCCACCTCCCCCCCGGGCCGTGTGGGTGGGTGTGGGCCCTCCCCACCACCCCCCCCCGGCCGTGTGGGTGCTTGAGGGCCCTGTCCACCGCCCCCCCCCGGGGGTGCTTGAGGGCCCTCTCCACCTCCCCCCCGGGCCCCTTTTCCTCCGGATTGTGTGTGGTGGGGGGGCTCCCTTCTCCACCCGGGCCATGTGGGTACATCATGAGAAGGCCCTCTCTTCCCCCCACACACACAGGAAGGAGGGGGCCCTCTCACAAGCACAGCCGGAGGGAGAAGGACCCCCCCCCCCCCCACAAGCACAGCAGGGGGGAAAAGTTATGGCTGTCCCGTGGGCTGTTTTGCCTAAGGGGCCCCCCCACAGTTAAGGCTGGGCTGTTTTGCCTAAGGGGGGCCCCCCACAGTTAAGGATGGCCGATTGGCCGGGCACCGTCCGCCATGCAGAAACTCTGGGAGGAGGTCCCGGCTCCCGGCCGGCTCAGCTGCGCTCCAGCAGTGACAAATCTTCTACTTACCTGAGCTGAGCCTGAAGTCCGGACCTCCTTCTCTGCCTGCCCCCCCCCCCCCTCCCAGCACCGACCAGCTCCGCCCCGCTGGCTGTAACTCAAAGCGGAGGCGGAGCGCAGGCCACGGGTGCCAGGAGCACGGACCCCGGGCCCCCCCTCCCTTCCCCCCTTGGCAGTCACCATGTAGAGCGCGGCGCTCTGTTGCGCCGTGCTCTACAGTGTGTAAAAAAAAAAAACGGAAATAGGCGGGCCTGCTTGAAGCGGGCCCCCTTATCTCTCCGGGCCCGGTACAGGTGTACGGGTTGTACCCCCCGTACGGCGGCTCTGACAACACGGCACAATGAGAGCAGTGTGAGGAGCGAGCAAGGCGTCCGCACTTATATAGTGCGGTGACGTCACAGAATCCCGCCGGTCTCTGATTGGCTTCATCTCTGCACATGTCATGTAGGCTACGCCTTTCTTCCTCCCAGACTTCTTTACCCCATGTAGCGCCATGTGCTAACAGCCATTTTATCAATTAAAAACACTCTTCGTTCCCGCGAATCACCCCAAACTTCGACTTCGTTCAGAATCAAAATTTTCCTGAAATTTTAAACGAATTCCACTTCGTTAGAATCGATTCGCCCATCTCTAGTTTCTGCTACAGAAAGAGCCCAATGGCCATTTTGATGTACTGTAATGATTATAACCCAGACAAAATGATCAGATTTTTCTTAATATTTATTTAGAATGTTTTTTATTCTGACATTTGCTTTTCACATTTACATTAATTTACCCACAGAGCTGACAATTAGTCTGCAATTATATAATATTGGTTACCCCTTACTATACCCCTAAATTTTACAGTGTGAACTTTATTGTATTTTTTTAGTTGGGTGATTCAACTCAACCCTACAATCCTGCCACCCCACCTCCCACTGGTCAGTGGAAAAATTGTCTTGCATGAAACTGGTCCCTGGTGGAAAAAAGTGCTATAGAGTTATTGTTTACCAGTCAGTGCAGTGTGAACCTGCTATGAAACACCTATGAATAATGCCTGCATGATCTCAAAACTGAAGAATCTCTGTGGTTATTCCTGCGCCGGTGCATTACACCTTCCAGCAATCCCACACTGGTAGGCCTGACATCCACGCACGCCAGCTACCCAGGTGTGTCTGGGACATGCACCTATCACCATATACCTCCTTCTTTGAGCACACCTTACAGGCATAAGAAAGGCTCCTCAGCTCTGCCCTAAAATTAATTTCACACATAACAAATTCCATTACCATTCACATAATCATCAATAATCGATTATTTTACAGTCTGCTTTCCTGTGATTTGTACAACTTTTTCAGAATTTTTTCTTAGAAAAAAATAAAACCACTTCAGAATGTGGTGAAGAGTCTTTATAATGGGCGTCAGTAGCAAGGGAAGTGTGGGTGACTATTTACTAATGTAATGGACTGTCACCAAAGTGTGGTCACCACAAGTGAACATTTAACATGCAGAACAACAGTTAATATTTCAGTCAACATTTGCCTTTCCTGTGAAAAATGATAGAAATACAGATGGAACATTTCATAAGATGCCCTATAAACGATAGTTTGGAAATTTCCAATACACTGTAGGTTGAACTACGGGGTGGAGAAGGAAATATCTGTAAATAATGAAAGTACAGGTTCAACTTTGAACACTTTCTACAGTTTTACATAGATTTTATCTACATAGAAAATCATGTAGTTTTGCAAGTACATTGTATTATTTTGTCCTGATTTGAATCATGGATTATAGCTCAGAGGTACATTGTGTTATGTTAAGGTTTCCATTGCAGCTAGTCCATAAGCTTGTCCACCAACACAACAAAAGTGAGGCTGATGCTATATTATGAGAACATTACTTGTTATAAAATCCAGAAAATAATGCCTTACAAAGGGCATGCCAATATTTGAAATAATAATAATAACTATTTTGTAAATAAAAAAATAAATATAAATGCATTGTACATAAATGTTAAAAATAATTGCTACCGATTGCAAAGTAAGATCTGGATGCAACATTTTGAAAAAAACACATTTTAAATGCCATAAAAAACATTATTAAATGCTATATGTTAAGACTCAGGAATGATGGACACAATTGTGTGATACCATGCACAGTGATATAATACTTCAGGAATTTTACACACAGTGATGTCATACTATGGAGATTAGACACACAGCAATATCATAAAGTGAGGAGTCCATATGTATTAATGCCCCTGTCCTCTGATACTCCTAAATAAAATCCAGTGTGAACAATTACCTTTAGAAGTCACCTAATTAGTAAATAAAGTACATATGTATGTTATTTATTCTCAGTATAACTACAGCTGTTGCATCAAGGCCCTAGAGAACAATAGTGAACAAACAGCATCATAAAAACAAGGAACACACTAGACCGCTCAGGGATAAAGTTGTGGCAAAATATATTGCAGGGTTAGGTTTCAAAAACATAACCCAAGCTCTGAACATCTCAAGGAGCACCCTTCAATCCTTTATCCATAAATAAAAGAAGCGTGGCACAACTGCTGACCTACCAAGACCTGGCTGTGCACCTAAATCTACAGCCCAGACAAGGAGAACACTAATTAGAGAAGCAGCCAAGAAGTCCAGGGTCACTTGGATGGAGATGCAGAGATCCACAGCTCACATGGGAGAATCTGTCCATTGGACAACTAGTAGGGCTGGATCACACGGCTTATTCAAGCCGTAATTGCAGGATGGATTTCGCCCGCAATTACGGCCCGCTGGCCCCATAGACTTTCATTATCCACGGCGCGTATCCCGCCGGGATAATGTGCATGTCACTTTCTCCCCGCCCGGCTTATTCGCCGAGCGGGGAGGAGAGATGGAATCCATAGTTCTCTATGAGAACTGTGGATTACCGTAATGGATTCCAGGCTCATTGCAGCGCAGTACGGCACGCAATACAGCTGCAATCCATGCCAGAAATAAGCCGAGTGAACAGCCCTTTAGTTGTGTGCTTCACAAATCTGGCCTTTGTACAAGAGTGCCAAGAAAAAAGACCTTTTAGTAAGCCATATGTCCAGTTTGCAGTTTATAAGAAGCTATGTATGGATATAGCAAGCATGTGGAAGAAGGTGCTCATGTCAGATGAGACCAAAATTTTACTTTTTGGTCCAAATGCCAAACACTGGGTGGAGGAAGACCAACACTGCACATCACACCCTATACATACCATCCCCACCGTGTAGCATGATGGTGGCAGCATCATACTTTAGTATACAGGAGTTGGTGGTACAATACACCACTACAGAGTTAAAAATGTTTACTAGTAATTGCACTAATACCTGTATTGAATGCACTATTATTAGGTATCATTCATAAGTGTTTTCTATGTTTGTTGACCTCCACTTGATCCCTGTATTCAGGCTAACAGCTTGTGTTTATGTCTTGTGTTTAGTCATGCTGCCTTGCAGAAATGTAACCAGTTTCAGCCCCTCAGAGCTAATGGCGGAAATCACCATGACAACACATAGAGTGGAGGTAGTGGTAGGTTATATAAGCTAGGTAAATTTAGTGTTCTTGGTTTCACTCTCTCTCCACTGGGAGTTCTCCCCTGGAGTCTACCTCCACTGATTTCCACCTTTGGGTTATCAGTGTTATCATCATCACCTGTAAGCTGTCAGAGGTGCAATCCGTAATGCCACCCTGACATGGGTTATGCTGTCCCTTGGCTCAGGACTCAGCTCTAACCCTTCAATAACCTGGCCACATGGGAGAGAACTTAGAGTGCAGAAAAGCCGAATTCAACAGAGAAGATCTCAGCTGAGCTACCCAGGACTTTGGTTTCAGTTGACTTTGTGAGGTAATACTAGTCCCACCAGACCTCACGCCTTTTGGGACCCAGTTAGGCCTCTGTTCTGGCCCAATGCCCCCCAACTTTGTGAAGACATCCCAGGTCCTAGTTCTGGAAGGCATTTATGCAAGGGATTTTAATTTGTGCGGATCGTTGCTCCTGCATTAGTCTACTGAGTGTTTCGGACTGGCTGTGAAGATATAACTGTTAATGTAATCCAAAGCCATGTGCTTAACATCTTGATGGGTGAAATAAAGGAGGCCTCTGCTGGCATTTGATTTGAAAGTTAACCCTTTGTCTCCTGCTTCCTTATTCTGCAACGAACACCAAGGGCAACTCACACACCACCTACAGCAGAAAGTTTAGGGAGAGACCACCAACAAGAGTGTGCCCCGGGGGAACAGCTACCACCATCATCCATAGTGCAGACCCCCTCTTCACTGGTGCCAGGTGCCGGAGGAGCAGGAGAGGTGTGGGTAGCGAAGTGTGTAGCAACCGTGACAAGGCGCAGACTCAGGCCTGCAGCTGCCGCTCCCGCTTCCCTCTCCTCTGCTTCCCTCTGTGAGCTCTGGTCCACCACAATGCTGGGAGGAGGCTTTGTTTAGCAGGGACTTGGAAGTGACTCAGAACTGATGGGAAGATGGATGGAGCTAAATACAGGGTGATCCTGAAAGAGGGGCCTTTAAGGGATGAAAAAAAACTTGAGATTGGATTGGGTTCCCCTTTCCCACCCAAAAACAAGGGACCCTTTAGGCCAGATTTACAAGGGGAATGTAAAAAAAATTTTCAGTTTTAAATTAAACCCGCCCCTGTTTTTTTACAGGTCGGTTTTTGTCACATTAATTCGTTAATTGCCACTTTTTCCTGTGGCCCCCTCCCCTTAGAACGCTGAAAACCCAAAGTTTTTCGGGGGATTATAGAAAATTTTTCTAATTTTTTTGGGGAAGATTTCGGATTTAAAAACCGACCCCAGGGAAAAACCCAATGTATTTACAAAAGCTTGGATTTTCCATTGTGGTCCAAAGGGGATGATTCTAAAAAAAATGGGGGACATAGTTTTAAATTCAGCGAAGCCCCAAAAAGAAGGTTTTTATCAAAGGGATAATTTTCAAAAATTTGGGAAAAAAAGATATTCCCTTTTTAGAGTGGGGGGAATTTCTCAAAAATTTATTCGGGGCCCCTTCGCCGAATTTTCCTCAAAAAAAAAAATTCGGTTTTGAATTACTTCGGAAAGAATTTGCGTTTAAAAAGCAGCTTTTTTCCAGGGGTGCCCAGAGCCTGCGGGTGCTGTTTTGACGTTGGGGCCATGCTTTTAAAAATGCAGAGGGGGCGTGGTGTTGGGCTTCAAAATGTTGGTTTTTGGGAGGCACGAAAATGGGCTGCCGGCCCCTTTAGAAACCTTTCACTATAAAATTCCCTGGGCACTTTTAAAAGGGGCAAAAATACCCAAAAAATCCCGCGGGAAAGTAGCCTGATAAATCAAAGCCCGCGAAAGCGGGGAAAAAAAAAAGCTGAGAGCTCAGGTGGCAACCCTTAGGGGGAAGAGTGTGGGGGGTGACGGCGGCAGCCACAGAACATGAGGGTCAGGCGTGGCACAATTTACTTTGGGGGTGGCAAAAAGGAAAAAGGGCCCTGGTGGGACAATGACACAGTTGTAGGTCATGGCGCAGCAAAAGGGAGCAGCTTAGAGTTTAGGGACAGTGGCACAATGATGAGAGGGAAAGGGCACGGCGGGGAGCAAATATGGGTAAAACAGTGGCACTATGATCAAATGTGGAGGTTACAGCGGCAGGGGTTTTGAGGTTTTAGGCAGTGGCACAAGACATTTTTGGAGGTTTTAAAAAAAGTTTAAGACAAAAGTGGGCCCAAAGAACA
>JAODAL010019456.1:0-71977 GCA_025379985.1 Phyllomedusa bahiana | reverse complement strand
CCCCCCCCCCATTAAAAATACACCCCCCTCATCCCAAAACTTAACTTCCACCTATCACCCCCAGGGGAATTTGTACAGAAATAGGAATGGGTAAGGAGCGCGAAAAATAAAAAATGAGAATTTTAAAAGATGTAGGGGAAAAATTACCAGAGACAATTCCACCGGGGAGAAAAAATTGTGGCTCTGGACAAAGGAAAAAAACAACCACACATAGAAAAAAACCCAAAAGTTCTGTAACGACTATAATTACTTATTTGCAGACCGCTCCAAGGGGTAGTAACCACATTGGTCAGGGTCTGGAGTATTATTTGGTTTTTTGGGTCTTTAGGGGTTAAATTGGTATTATGGCCTTGTATTGTTTTTAGAAAACATTAGGGACAGAATACGTTGGTATATTGGTTCCCCGCATAAGTTATTATTTGGAGCCCCATATTGTTTAGGGGTATTACACATTAAACAAAAATGAGGGGTTTGGGAAAAAAGGGTTATTTTGTAGTGCTGACTTTCATTGTTCTTTTGTTGCTAATAAGGGACAGGATCTATGGAAAACTGTAGAAAGTTAGTGACAGGAACATACGTTTTTTTTTTCTCCATAAAAAATACGTGCTCAGTTTCAAAATGGGCGTGAAAAATACGGTTTAAAACCCAGCTTTTAATGAACAAAACAAACACAGAGGGCCGACCCTAGATTTTTTAAAACCCTAGAAACCCCCTCCCAAACCCCAATTACCCCACCTATCACCAAAGGGGGAGTTGTATAAGAGGGGAAAGGTGGGAAGGTGGTGGAAAAGTGGGGAATTTAAAAGATTTTTGTTAGAAAATTCTGCAAAGGGCAAGTTCAGCGTGTACTTCCAAGCACAGGGGGACCGGCCCCGGCCGGCCCCATTCACTTCCATTATGCGCGGCGTAAGTGCCGCGAAGAAGTAACATGTCACTTCTCTCTCCCGGCATACAATACAAGCGTATTGTATGCCGGGGTAGACGGACGTAATTTCAACCCTATGCATGAATTACCGTAATTGTGGGGTGCATGTCGGGCCCTGTCGGCCATTCCCCTTTTACCGGTGAACATATTCTAAGTTAAAAAAAAACAAAAAAAAGAGTACCAATCTAGCTATTCCTTTATTATTACAAGAAAAAAGGGCCAAGGTTTGTAAGTGGGAAAAAGGGTTTGGGGGCTGTTTTGCTACTTAAAGACCGGGAAAGATTTTCTGTGATAAATTGACCTTTGAATTCTGCTTCTACCAACTATTCTAAGGAGACTGCAGGCCATCTGTTCATGACCTCAAGCTTAATACATTTGGGGTTAACACGGACAAGACCCAAAAAACACACCAGAAAGTCCACCTCTGAATCTTTAACCCCCTTTTAAGCTGAATGCCTGAAAAGTCTAATGACGAGAACTTTTTTTTTTTTTTGCCTCCTTGCTTTCACGTTTGTAACTTGTATTTTTTCAATAGCATTGAGGGGGCCCTTGTTTTTTTTGGGACAACTGTACTTTTTGGGGATATTTTAAAGGTTCACTATAAATTTATTGCAAAATTTTTTTTTCAATTTTTTTTACTTTTTTTTGGGTTTTTTTTACATTTTTTTTTACACCATTCACATTTCAACTTTAAAACTTGTTTAAAAATTCACAGGCTATACGGTCGGGGATACCAATATTGTAGGGTTTTTTTTTGTGTGTTAATGTATGCACATTATTTTTTTATTAAATATTTAATTTATTTTATTTTTTATTTTTTTTTATTTTTTCTTTAAATTTTTTTATGCTTTTACTTTTTTTTTTTTACCCATAAAGGGGTAACTGTTTTACAAATCTTTTTTACACCAGTGATTTTTTTAGCATATTCATATAACTAATACATTATAATCGGGCGTTTGACACACAGCAAACAGGGCACACACAGGTTTCCCTTTTTGCCGACGTTTAACGGGGGCAGTAGTGGATCCCTGGACCACCCCGGCATGGGAAAGGGCCCCACCAGGAGCGGGGTCTAAGTAGAGCCCGTTTTCACCAAGCCGCCGCAAACGGGGTGGACTTGCTGCGGCGGAAAAAACCAGGTCCTCCCTGGCGGGACTGCCTGGGTGGCGGCCAAGGGGGAGCGTGGTACAAAATCATAAGGCAGAGTCGTAGTCGGGGACAGGCAGAAGGTCAGGACAGGCGGCTGAGGTTCGTGGTCGAAGGACGGGAGCTCACCGGTACGGTACACGGAAGAGACATTCACGGCACAAGGAACACTTTCTCAATAGGCAAAGAGGCACTAATGATCCGGCAGTGAGATGAGGAAGAGGCAGGGTTTAAAAAGGTCAGCGCCCGGTGAGACCAATCACTGGCGCGCTGTCCCTTTAAATTGAGCTGCAGTACCGCGTGCGCCGGCTGGCAGTAGGAGCACGCACCTGAAGCACAGGAGTAGCGCGGCGAGGTAAGTGAATGTGCTCCGGGGGACGAGTGCGCCCACGGTCCGATACCCGGACCGCGGAACTGCTCGCCCCCGAAGCTGGGGAGCAGGCAGGAAGATGGACGCGCCCACAGCCTGCCCCACAGGCTGCGGTGCCGCCATGACAGTACCCCACACCCCTTTGGCCTCCCCATCTTTCCAGCCCGAAGGAACCTCCTTACTAGCCCACAGTCCAGAATGTTATCCTCCGGCTCCCAAGACCTTTCCTCGGGCCCAAACCCCTTCCAATTGATGAGGAAATATCGTTTCCCTCTAATCACCTTCATATCCAAGATCTCTTTTACCAGGAAAACGTTAGTGGCGTCAGCTACAGTAGACTGAGGGGCCACTTTCTGAGAAAGATGGTTCAGAACCAGGGGCTTGAGTAGAGAGACATGGAAGGAGTTTGGCATGCGCATGGAAGGTGGGAGCCAGAGTTTGTAAGCCACCGGGTTTATGCGTTTAGGCACCTCAAATGGTCCCACATATTGTCCCCAATTTGTAACTCGGAATCTTGGATATATTTAGCCGTTAACCACACCTTGTCACCGGGAGAAAAAACTGGGGGAGGACTCCTCCTCTTATCTGCCTGAGCCTTCGTGTATGCTGAAGCTCGAAGCAGAGACTGGCGAGTCAGGGCCCAAATGGCCTTCATGTCTTGTACCAACGCATCCGCTGCCGGGACCTCAGACGGGGATGCTAGTGGGAGAGGTGGGCGGGGGTGCAGGCCGTACACGATGAAGAAGGAAGAGGCGCCCGCGGATTCCGAATCTAGGGAATTGTAGGAAAATTCCACCCACGGAAGCAGGTTGGACTAGTCATTCTGGCGAGCCGAGACAAAGTGGCGCAAATAGTTACCTAAGACCTGGTTGACCCTCTCCACCTGGCCGTTCGTCTGGGGGTGGTATGCCGAGGAGAAGTTGAGCTTCACCTGCAGTTGGGAACAAAGGGCCCGCCAGAATTTAGACACGAACTGGACCCCCCGATCGGAGACGATTTGTAGGAGCAACCCGTGCAAACGAAAAATGTGGTGGAAAAACAGATCGGCCAGGTGTGGGGCAGAGCGTAAACCCAGCAACGGGACTAAGTGCGCCATTTTAGAAAACTGATCTGTGACCACCCAGATCACGGTGTTGCCAGAAGAGGGGGGAAGATCGGTTATAAAATCCATCGCTACCTGCGACCAGGGACTGGTAGGGGTGGTCAGGGGACGCAGGAGCCCGGCCGGTTTGTGATGAGGTGTTTTATTACGTGCACTGGTGACACAGGCCTCGACTAATTCTTTGACGTCCTTAACGAGGTCCGGCCACCAATAGAACTGTGAGATAAGGAGACAGGTTTTGCGAGCACCGGGATGTCCGGCCACCAATGAGCAGTGACCCCACTTCAAGATTCTTCTTCGGAGCGCGGGCTCACCTATGTTTTCCCAGGCGGGACATTCCGGAGGTCAACAGGCGCTGCGGAGACAAGGCGCTCGGGGGGTATTATGTGTTCGGGGACCACTTCATCCCCGACCACGTCGGAGGCAAGAGAAATGGCGTCTGCATTAAGATTCTTTTCTGCGAGACGGAAGTGGAACTGGAAGTAGAACCAGGAAAAGAAGAGCGACCACCTAGCTTGGCGCAGATTGAGTCGCTGGGCCGTCTGGAGGTACTGGAGGTTCTTATGATCTGAATAGATACTGATGGGATGCCGAGCTCCTTCCAGCAAAAAGCGCCATTCCTCCAGAGCCAGTTTGATGGCAAATAACTCCCAGTCTCCGATAGTATAATTCCTTTTCGCCGGCAATTATGATTTGGAATTGCAGCCACAATTGACCGTTTTGCCTGTGGGCCCCTTGTTCATGAGGACCGCTCAGTCTCCAAGAGATGAGGCGTCATCTTCAAGCGAGAAAGGCTTCGCGGGATCCGGCCTCGACAAGATAGAAGCAGAGGCAAAAGTGTTTTTTTAGTTTCACGAGCGCTTCCTCGGCCTCAGGGGGCCAACTTCGCGGGCTAGCGTTTTTCTTCATGAGAGCCACGATGGGAGCTACCAGCGTGGAAAAATGCGGGATGAACTGCCGGTAATAATTACAGAAACACAGAAAACGTTGTATTGCCCGCAGGCCGACTGAGCGAGGTCATTGCAACACCGCAGACAACTTTGCAGGGTCCATCCGCAAGCCTTGGTCAGAGATAATGTACCCCAAGAATGGGAGGCTAGTTTGGTGGAAGACACACTTCCCCAGCTTGGCGTACAGGCAGTTAGCTCGAAGGCGCCTCAGCACCTGGCGAACGTGGACGCGGTGAGTCTCCAGATTAGGTGAGTATACCAGAAAGTCGTCCAAGTATACCACGACACAGGAATATAGGAGATCGCTGAAGATGTCATTCACGAACTCCTGGAAGACGGCTGGGGCGTTACACAGGCCGAACGGCATGACCACGTACTCAAAGTGCCCATCCCTGGTGTTAAAAGCCGTCTTCCACTCATCGCCCTTACGGATGCAGACCAGATTGTAGGCACCCCTTAAGTCCAACTTGGTGAAGATCTTCGCACCACCACGATCAAATAGCTCCGTGATCAGCGGCAGAGGGTGCCGATTCTTCACCTTGACCTTATTTAGTCCCCGATAATCGATGCAGGGCTTTAAGGAACTGTCCTTTTTTCCCACAAAGAAGAATCAGTCTCCTGCAGGAGAGGAGGATTTTCGTATAAACCCCTTCTGTAAATTTTCCCGTATATACTCCGACATGGCTTGAGTTTCGGGCACAGACAAGGGGTAGACCCTGCCACGAGGAGGAGTGGTACCTGGTAGCAAGTCAATCGGGCAATCATATGGGCGGTGAGCAGGGAGGCTCTATGCCTGCTTCTCCGAGAAGATATCGGCGAACTCTTGATATTCGGCTGGTAAACCAAGCAACGGCTCGCGGGCTTGGAGCGAGAGCAGGGAAGCACCGGACATGGTGCCACCAGACAGTGGCTCAAGCAATTGGAACCCCAGCGAGTGTATAGTGTATAGACCGTATATAGTCTGTGTTGGTTTAGTGTGTTTGTTTATGTATAGAATATAAAGTGTATAGACAGTATATAGTCTGTGTTGGTTTAGTGTGTTTGTTTATGTATAGTATATAAAGTGAATATACAGTATATAGTATGTGTTGGTATAGTTTGTTTATATATAGTATATAAAGTTTATATACTGTATGGGGTTGTGATCCTGCTTTTTATAACACTTGAATGACCTAGCTGTGCCAAAGTACAATACGTTATTTCATGAACAAGCAGATTTGCTATTCAGGGTCTAATCAAGTTGGGTAATAACACCCTATAGAAGCTTTCATGGTTATTTACTGGTGTCTTTTACATTAGAGGTTAGGTTTTTTATAAAATACATGACAGTACGGCTATTGATTTATAAAGTAAAGAACACGCAATGCAGATACACAGTCTATATCATAAGGTTATCTTAGAATAAAAGAAGGACATGTTAATGCTAATTCATTCTAAATACTGTCTTAATATGATAAGCAAATGCCTTAATTTCTAAGTGAGCACAACTTCAGGACATTCATAATCATAAGCCATGTCAAGTTATTTAATGGTTGATCTTAGCTGTCAAATAAACTCCTCTAAAAGGAATTGCCTGAAGCACAGCAGGGTTGGTCTATCTGTGCTATTAAGTGCTGGCATGCAGTAGAAAGATGACAAGATGAATAAGATGTTTTTCACTATAGCAGCACTCATCTTCTAGAACACATCAAATAAGATTGCCCAACACTAAATACTTTGTTAAATTTCCACTGGAAAACAAAGACATGTAATTTATATGGATCTGAAAATAAATGAACAATATCTATTAGCATGGCTTGTCGCTGTCAGTGCATGCATCCAGTCATTCTGGAACTCATTCTTTTTGATGTGAATACTAAAGAAAAAAACTTTGCAGCATGATAGGTATCTAGCCATAACCCCAGTGCCCATTCTGAAACATGTTGGGGTGTTATTTTTGTTTTTAACACCTTTACACCCTTACCTGGCAGTTGCCACATTGTAATTACCATTGTTGCTACATTTAGGGCCTTATGGAAGACAACTGTGTAGCAGTAAGACTGTTTTTGTTGCCCATAGCAACCAATTAGAGCTCAGTTTTCATTTCATATAGTGCTCTGTAAAAATAAAAGCTGAGCTCTGATTGGTTGCTATGGGCAACAAAGACAGTCTTACTGCTACACAGTTGTCTTCCATAAGGCCCTAAATGTAGTAACAATGGTAATTACAATGTGGCAACTGCCAGTCTTATTGCTACACAGTTTTCATATTTATGGCCCTTAGTTTTTATATTTTAGTTGTTTATTGATCTGTTTATAAGCAGCTTTTCACCCTCTGTCTTGTGTAGGTGGTTCTATTGCAGTGATTAGTATATTTTGCTCCCCTATAACTAGCTGAGACTTGCAAAGATTTAATCATCAGTAAAGAAGTAGCTACAAGTTCTCCCAGGAGTGAAAACAATTGCTTATCTGCAAACAAAAGCTAATTGTTAAGATCCAGGGGTCAGTTTGTACTGTTACTGTGCATACCTCCCAAGTGTTCCTATTTTGGAGGGACAGTCCCTATTTTTAACTCTTGTCCCTCTGTCCCTATTAGCTCTATAAATGTCCCTCTTTTTAATTTGGGAAACAGATTTGCATCAGTAAACTGATTATTTTGCTTTATAAAGTGTCTGATTGCTTCCGAGCTGTGTATTACATAGCAACTTCATTAATATTTCATCATTGGATACAGTGCCGGGACGATGGGTAGGCGAAGGTAGGCAACTGCCTAGGGCTCCGCTTCATCCCAGGCAGGAAGGGGGTGCAAAGAGATATGGAATAGGCTGAATTTTACATTGGGAGGAGAGGAGTAGGGGTGCTATGTGCCTTATTTGCCTAGGGCACCAGATAACTTGTCCCAGCCCTGATTGGATACAATGTAATCCTGAAAATGTGTCCTTTTTTGACTGTCTAAAATGTTGACATGTATGTGTTTGGGTGTGGTTAGAGGCATGTCCTGGTCTGATGTCATGTGTTTTGGCATGATTAGAGGTGTGGCCTGATGTGTTTCTCTTTGCAATTTCTAAAAGTTGGGAGGTATGACTGTAGAGCAGGTCAGCTAGGACTAACAAGTTAGGCCGCCACGATCGATGATGGTATGGATGCAGAACATGCCAGGGAGCAGAGTCTAAGGGACTCCCAGTCTCCACCGGAGACCGCCGCAAAGCCGGACAAACTCAGTTGCGGGGAACCCCCACGTCGCTACCCCTGACGTTGCTACTCCATTGACAGCCGAAGTGCTGGAGGGAGGTCAACAGGTACGGACAGATGTACTGGGTAACAGCAGGAGTAATCGTACACAGGTAGACAGAGTCCCGGGCAGGTAGCTGACTGGCATGAAGACAAGTAACAACAGAAACGTAGGTGGCAGGAACAGCAACAAGGTCAAAAGAGGGTAAATGTAGGCAGGTAACTGAGTCCTAGACAGATACCAGAGTAGCATATTAGCAGGTAATAGCAGAAACATAGGAAACAGGAACAGCAGTTAACAGCAGCCAGAGGTCAGGAACATAGAACAAACATTAACTAACTAACAACAGAGGAGAGACAGGAAGTTCCATAAATCACAGGTGGTGAGAGGTCATTGGTCAGGTAACTAAGGTACTGTCTCTTAAAATCCAGACGAGCAGGCACGCGCACCCTAGGGATGTCGTGTGCGCGCACAGGACACAGACAGGGACACGGACTGGAGCAGGAGCAAGGACAGTTGACTACACAGCAACAAGGGACACAGCAGGGACAGAAACTCTCACAACCATGGTCCGCAGCAGGCGCCACGTCATGAACAGAGACACGGCCATGTCCGTGGTCCGGAACAAGGACTACAACATGAACTGTGGCACTAATCTTGTTAGAAATAATGAGTCTGCTCTGGAGTGAGATCCATCAATGGCGACATCACTCCCTGCTCTCTGTCTAATCAGGAAGGGGGATATGGATGAGTAACCATAGAAACCTGTGTGCACTCAGATGATTTAAAATCTCCCTTATCTCATAACACAGGTATTTAGAAAAAGGATTCAATTACTTTTCCCTACATGTTGAACGCTAATATTAGCAGTTAATTTAGAATTTAGCATTAGTGGTGATGGGTTTAAGATTGCCATTGGCAAAATTACAATAGGGATTCTATATACACCCTTCCACTAATTTGGGTCCTATATTCATGTAACATGATGGGTATCTGGACTCCAAAAGTATTCTTGACGATAACTTTGATGTAAGACTCTGGTATATGCCATTGCATACAGTAGATATAGCACCGGAAATATGACGGCCATTAAAATTTTCCCTTTTGGGTTAAAAAAAAAAAAAAAAAAGACAACTCCTTTGGGAAAAAAGTTTTTTTACCTTCCTCTATATAGGAAAACTTATAAAAAATGTCATGATGGAAGCCATCTGCACGGGCAGCGGGTTTTCCTTTTTCCCCCCGGGAAAAAAAATTTTTCCCAAAAAATAAACCTGTGCGTTTTTTTTCAAGCTTAGAAATATAAGCCCCCTTGAAAATAAGACCTAGCGGCGTTCATTGCAAAAGCTCACCCCTTTACCAATATTAGTTTTAGAAAATAAATTTAGTTTGGTTTTTCCCTTTGGGTTTGGGAGGTTTACCGGGAAACAAAGGTGCTCTTTTAAAGGGAAAAAGGGCTATTTTTAAGACATAAAGATTGGGGGCCAATGTTTTCAAAAAAAATGGGGGGTAAAAAGGAAATTTTCGGGGTTTTTGGAGGGGTTAAATTAGATGTTCCAAGAAAATGACATGACGGGTTTTTTGAATAAATTTTGTTTTTTGTTAAATAAATCCCGGGATCGGTAAATTGTACCATAGAATTTGGTGGTTTTTGCTGATGTTTGTATGACATGACTACAGTTTAAATTTAAAAAAGTTGAATTTTTTTTGGGGGGTTTGACAATTTAAAAGTGAATTTTTGTTTTATGGGAAAAAAAAGGAAGGGGGGGGGTAGTCCCACACATAGAAAAACGATCAAAATTTTGGTAAATTTTTGGATTTTTAAAAACTGTTTTCAAAAAACGATCGTTTTAGCCTTTCCCAAAGGGCTTAAAAAAGAAAACTGACCCCGGCGAAAAACTTTTATTTTTAATCTGCTCTTTTTTTGGCGCCGGTGTAAATTTTTTCCCAAAGTGTTTTAAAATAAAGCCCTTTTGAGTTTTTTCGCCTTTATTTTCCCCACAATCAATTTTATGGGCCCACGGCAAAAAAAAGAGAACCCCTCCGCATTTTTTCACAAAACGGACGAAAAACCCCCAGTCGTACATCGGACAAAAAAAAGGGGGCGGGCTTCCCCACCCGGGGGTTTTTTTCCGATGCCCCAATTTTGACCAAACCCCCTGAAAATTAAAACCTAGCCGGGGTTTAGGAGCAAAAAAATTTAAAATAAAACACTGCTTATTGTTACGTCTTGAGGTGGATCCGCGGCCCACCGCAGGCGATGCAGTAAGCCCACACCAGGAGATTGGGTCTAAGTGTGGTCCGGTATACACAGAGCCCGCGCAAAGGGGATGACGTGCTGCGGCGGAGTCCACCAGGTCGACTACCACTGGCGGGGCTTGCCTCGCGGTGGCGGCCAAGGTAGGCGACGGTACAGAATCGGCCAGTCTGGCTCGTAGTGGGGACAGGCAAGAAGGTCAGGGCAGGCGGCTGTGATTGTGAACGTAGACAGGCAGAAGGGGTTCAGGGCAGGCGGCAAGATAGGGTCGGTAAACGTTTAAGAAAAAGGTGTCTGGTACACGGTAGGCAAGACAAGGCTTTCTGGATCGCTTTCCTCCAATAGGCATGGTGCATTAAAGATCGGCAAATGGCCAATGGGAAGAGCTGGGCTAAAAAATAGGAGCAGTGCCCGGAATGGCCAATTACCGGAGCACTGTCCTTTAAATCTCAGACTGCCGGCTGCGCGCGCTCCCTAAGGGGCGGCGCGCGCACGCCGATGGAGTCCGAGTCGGGGGGGCAGGAGAGTGGCAGGTATGTCACTGGGGACCCAGGGCAGCGGGGATGAGCGGACCCCGGTAACGAGGTGGCGGACGGGGAGGCGCTCGGAGTCGGGCGCGGATGCGACTGCGACAAGGGTACGAAGGGTCGCTGGGGCATCGTGTCACTTATTTTTGGGGAATCAGGGTATGATTTACAGCGTATCGTGCATTGCAACATGTAAAACCTGGGACCAGAGCTAGTTATTTAACCTTTTAATGCTGACGCACTTGTGAGGAAGGCGTTTGCGCCGAAACGCGTCAGCCCAGTAGTGTTGTACTTTTTTGATACATGCCACAGTCCATGGTTGTTTACTTTTTTAAATTACTCAATAAAAGTTTTACTATGATAGGTTAGTGCTCGATCTACTTACCTTTGATGCTGGAATCCTATACTTTTGATCGTGACTGTATCAAGTGGAGGGAGTGACTGCATTTATTCATTCCGTGCATCAGAACATTATGCCAAGACACCCAGCTGCATGGTAAGCTGATTATCTCTATTTTGCTATTTTTTTTCCACACTTGTTTTTCCGTACCCACCTTCCCAGAGCTATTACTTTTTTATTTTTCGATCTACATAGACATATGATGACTTTTATTTTGCTGGACAAGATGGACTTTCTAATGGTGTCATTCATCGTATTATAGAATATACTGGGAAACTGCAAAAAAATTGCAAGTAGGGCAAAAAGTGAAAAGAAAGTACTTCCCCCATGTTTGCTGGTGTTTTACTTTCACAGTGTTCAATCTTCGGTAAAAATGATGTTATCTGTATTCTACAGGTTGATAAGTTGATATGTTTTGGTACAGTAAAAAAATTCCAAACATTTTCATAATTTTGAAATCTGCACGGCAGCGGCATTTTCTGCAACCAATAACTTTTTTGTACTAACAACTACGGACTTAACTGAGGGGGCATTTTTTGTGGACTGAAGTGTAGTTTTTATTGGTGCCAATTTGGAATACATATGACTTTTTTGATTACATTTATTCCAATTTTTAAGGGACGTGAAATGACCAAAAACCCACAATTTTGGCGTGTGGAACTTTTGTTCTTCTACGGTGTTCAGCGGAATGGATAAATTATGTTATATTTTAATAGATTGGACTTTTTCTGATGCAGCGATGCCAATTATGTGATTTGGGGTGATTTGAAGTTTTAATTTTTATTTTTTTACACTTTGAAACATTTTTCTTTACTTTAACTTACCCCCTAGAGTACTTCACCACTAGCGGGCGTGATCGTTTATACATCTTAATGCATTGATGATAAATGACTAACAATTGGTACAGAAGGAAAGAGAACCCTGTCCGCAAAGGCTTACAATCTACAAGGAGGTAGGAGAGAGACAGAAGGTGAGGGGCAGGCATGTTTTTGGGATGGAGAAGGAGCAGCAGGGTTATTGTAGGTTGTAGACTATTCTGAAGAGATTGGTTTTCAGGTTGCTTTTGAAGCTAGTGAAAGTGGAAAAGAGTCTGGTGTGTTGTGGCAATAAGTTCCAGAGTATGACAGGAGAAGTCTTGGAGACGGTTGTGTGAGGAACTGACATGGGGAGAGCAGAGAAGAAGGTGTGATGAGGTGCTGAGATTGCATGAGGGTAGGTATCTCGAGATGTGTATGAAGGGGAGAGGTTGTTACTTGTAGGTCAGGGTTAGTAACTTGAACTGAATTCGCTGGGCAATAGATAGCAAGGGAATGTGATTAGCAAAGGGGAGAGGCAGAGAAGAAGCGAGGAGAGAGGCAGCAGAGTTGAGGATGGTTTGAAGGGGAGTAAGAGTTCTAGACGGTAGACTGCAGAGAAGGATGTTGCAGTAGTCTAGGTGGGAGATAACAAGGGCATGTATCAGAATTTTTGTATTATCAAAATTAAAGAATGAGCAAATTCAAGAGATATTTTCAAAGGTTGGGGGAAAAGGGAAGGCCCGAGGGGGAAGAGCTTGAAATTGGACTTGAAATATAGGGGAAAGGGGTCAAAGGTTTTTCCCCAAAGGGATTTAACTTGTGGAAGGGGGAAAGTGTAGGGGCTGTTGACTGGAAAAAAGGATCGGGGGGGTGGATAGAGTGGGGGTTTGGGGGGTTTAAAAAAAAGATAAAATTTAATTTTCCAAAACCCTTTTGTTTTTGAAGATGGGAGGAGGAAAAAGGAGGTATGGGGCACTTTTGGGATCCTGGGGGGAGCAGGAGGGTTAAAATCTGAAACCCCAAGAAAGTAAAATGAAAGAAAAAAATTAAACAATTTTAAATTAAAATAAAAAAGAAACAAAGAAAAAATAAATGAAAATACATAATTCCACCATAATGGTATTTTCCCCAACCCATAACCCCCAAAAGCTAAAAATTAATGTATTATTTACAGTGATTGCTGTAAAATCAAATAATTCCAGAATTGTTATGTTCATTCATTCCACCATTCCACAAAAAATGTACTTTTAAACCCCAAAATTATATAATGGTGAAATTCCCCAAGTAAAACACACCCCTTACAAGCTCGTAAAGGGGAAAAAAAGAGAACAGGTCATGACATACTATAAATCTAAATCAAATTCCCACAAAGCTTAACCCTTTAGAACAAATAAACAAAACAATTCAGAAAAACTCTCTGTATTCTTAGGGCCCCCAAAAACCCTCCAACTGCCCTAAGACCGGGAAAAGAAAGAAAAGTTTTCAGTTTGGGGGGGGGCCCCTGCGCCCCCGTCTCCCCTCTGCCTGCGGGCTCGGCGGGGTGCCGCGCTGCCCCGCCCACCCCCCCTGCCCCGGGGGCTCTCGGCGGGGGGTCCCCACGGCTCCCCCGGGGCCCATCTCCCGGCCCCGGGCGCCACCTAACACCCGCCCGGGTGAACGCTGCCTGTCTTTTCCCGGCCCCCGCGCGGTGCCGTTCCCTATCCGCGCCGGCGGTCGGACTTAAAGGGCCACCCCCCAAATTGGTTATTCTGGGGCGGGTCCATTTGGGGGTAAGAAATTTTTTTGTTGGGGGAAATTTTGGGTTTGGAGTCGTTCTGATTCCCCTGTACAGGTCGTTTGCTTACGTTCCTGACCTTGCCTGTTTGCCGCCCGCCCTGACCGCGCCGCCCTGACCACAAACCTCTGCCCCGCCCCCTGCCCTTTCTGCTTCCCCGACTACCCCTTTGGGATTAAAATTCTGTACCACGCCAAAAGGCCGCCATCGCTAGCAAGTCCGTCTGGTAACAAAAGGGTAGCCTCCGAGCAGAAAAGTCCAGCTTTGCGGGGGGCTCGGTAAAAAACCGGGGCATTTTAGACTCCCTTCCCTAACGTGCTTACACCACGCTAGCGTGGCCCAGCCCCCCATACCCGTTTAAGTACAAATGGCCGGATTCCGCCAGGGAAACCTCTCCTGAACCCCGGGGACGTTCGAGGGCTGTCGCCCACGTCAGCGTGTCGCCCCCTCTGGCCATGAGCTAATTTTTTCAGTCCTTTTTTACCGCCATCGCGACTGCTACCGTCTCGCCCCCCCTGTTGCCCCTGCGATTTCAGGGGGGACCTTCTCTGCTTTCTCCCGCTCCCTTCTCTAGTGGGGACCCAAAAGTGCAGGGGTTTCCCCCAGTCAATGCTCCATCCAATTGAGATGCTTGGAATCTTTTCCCCCTAGCGGGCTAAATTTGGCCCTTCTTTTACCCTCCTAACTGGCGAACCTTGGCCTGGGCCACCCCGCATGGGACAAAACCCTACGCAATCTCAAGGTTTTCCTCCGGGGGATTCCGCACGTTTTCGGGAAAACCTCCCCGTCCTCGTCCGTGGTGCGGGCTTTGCTTCGCCTCTTTCGGGTATTTACGGTGGGACATACTTGTAAATTTTCCGTACGCACTTTAGAACTCGACGGGAACAACGAGGCTCTGGTGGCGATTTTCTGGAAAAGGGCCTCCGGGACGCGTTAAAGATGAGTCGGGGGCTCGGATCTGCCTCCTTTTGGGACAATTGATTGGTGGGCCACCCGGATCGACATTCTTTTGGGGGCAGAGAAAAAAGAGCCCCGTCCCAACTGGTCTACTCACCCGCCCCCACTTTTTGGGGGGCTGTCCGGTGCTCCGGGAACCTCTCGACCTGGGGCTCGCGGGGGAGGCATCCCTGGGTGCGGCCCCTCCCCCGTCTGCTTCGGTAGTTTGGAAATTCCCCTGACAGTACTTTCGGCCCCGCCTTCCTGGAAATCAGGGCCGCTGGAATTTATTGATGCACTGGGTCTAAGTTCCCTCCAGTGACCCCTCTGCGAAAAATGTTTGTCCCCTCGTCAGTGGCGAATGCTAAAGGATGCCTTCGGTTTCTGCACTGCGCCCCCACCCTGCAATTGACCCCTAAACCAGGAAAGGTAAAACTCCTCGTGCTGCCTCGTTACCTTCGAGATCCTTCGGGGCCTTCCCTGGTTGCAAGAGCATGCTCATCCTAAGGAACCAGGCGAGACCCTTTGGGGGGGGAATTACCACTTCCCGGTGGCCTCCCCCTCTCTGCGGTTTTGCTTCTCAAAACCTCGAAGTCTTGCCGGGTCGCCCCTTACCAGATTTTCCCGCGTTTTCTCCGAAAACCAAGCCGAAACTCCCCCCGACCGGGCCCTTCGGATGCCCCTATCGATCTGCAACCCGGTACTGGGGGCCTCCCGAGGCGATTTTAAACCTCTTTGGGTCCCGGGAGAAAAAGGTGATGTCGGGTAAAAATCGGGGAGAATTCAAAAAGGGCTTATACGCAAGTCACCCTCACCTGCGGGACCCTTCTTTTGCAAAAAGAAAGAGGGAAAACCCCCCCCCTGTACCGATTACCCGGGGTCTAAAAAAGAAAACCCCATAAAGAATTCTACCCCCTCCCTTTGTTTTTGGTTTTGACCGCCTAGGGGCGAAAAAAATTTTCTCTAAATTGGACCTTCGGGTGCTTACAATCGATTCGAATTCGGGAAGGCGACGATGGAAAACCCTTTTAACACCCGGAGGGCCCATTTCGAATATTGGTCTGCCCTTTGGCCGGGAAACGCTCGGCCTTTTTTCCAAACTCGCCCCGAGTTTTCTTTGCACCTCCTCTTTTCTGTACATCGTTTACTTGGATGACACCCTGACTTCTCCCAGACCCAAGGGTTCCCCGCATCATCCCTGGTGCCAAAACGTCCCCAAACCCTCAGTTTTTATGTCAAATTTAAAGGAAATGCCTATTTGACCACTTTGTTGCCCTTCCTGGGGTACATAGTCCGGTTTTAGGACTCCGATGGACCCTTCTAACGTCGATTCACATGGCCTCGACCCTGGGTCTTGGGCACCCCTTTTTAGGGTTTTCGAACTACACAACAGTTCATCTCGCACTTCTCCACGCTCGTGGCCCCACTGGGGGCACTGACGAAAAAAACGCCCCAAACCCCCAAAACCGGCCTCTCCCCCAACCAAAAAGCCTTTGAGCATCCAAGTCCGCTTTGCTTCGGGGCCCCCGTGCTTCTCGCCCCGGACCCCCTGCGTCCGTTTGTTCGAGGTGGGGCGCCTCTTCTGAGGTTTGGGCCGACTGTCTCTTGCAAAAGTCTGCCTCCGAAAAAATCGTACTTGCGGTTTTCTCAAGAACCTTTCCCCCCCAGAAAAAATTTTTGGGGTCGGAACATTGGCCTTTAAATTTGGCCCCAGAAAAAAGGGGGCACTTGTTGGAGGGGGGTCGCCACCCCCTTTGAAAACTCACAAACCAAAAAACCTCCTCTATCTTCAATTGCCAACGTCTAAACCCGTCAAACCAGGTGTCCCTCTTTCTCCCCCCTTTGATTCTTCCTCACTTTCGGCCCGCTGAGAAAACGTCAGGGGAGATCCCTTTCGATCCTCTGACACTTTGGGGACAGAGATTTGAGCATTTTAATTCCCCGAACGGCTCCTCACGGCGCCCCCCTGGGGCTTAAAACCCCCCCCCGGGGAAAGACTTTGTCCCCCCCAGCGGCCCGATTTGGGGGGGGGGGTTTGTATGTGGCCCTTTTGGGGTGCATAAGTCCTTGCATTAAACTTCGCTATTTGGTGGCCCACCCTGGCTATATGTTAGAGATTTTCCCGGCCTGCCTCCTGTGCTCGTTAAAAAGGTCCCCCGTCAAAACCGCGGGTCTACTAAAACCCCTCCAGTGCCGAAAGTCCTTGGTCCCTTATCGCCGGCTTCATAACTTCCCGGGCCCCATGGGAATACACATTTGGGGGGTGACCGATAGGTTCTCAAAACCCATTTTGCCCCTGCCCCGGGTTTCCCCCCGCCCATTTTGGCCCAACTTTTTCCCGATGTTTCGTCACTGGGTCCCGTTCTTCGTTTTGATAGGGGGGTCCAGTTTGGTTTAAAATTTGGGATTGGTTAAAGGGTTTTTGGGGTTTTTGGGGTTCACCCCAAAAAAGGATAAGGGGTAAAATGGTGGATTTTTGGGGAATTTTGTTTGGGGAAAAATGGGGGGGGGGAATTTATTTAAATTTGGGTTTTAAAAGGAAATTTTTTTTTTTTTTTGGGAATGGGGAATTGGGGTAGTTTTGGTGGGAAATGTAGGGGAAAAGTTTTGGATAAAGAGGTTTAGGGTTTGTACCCCGGGCCCACAGGGAACCCGGGGAAAGGCCCAATTTTTGCCGGGTAATTTTGGGTATCTGCCCAAAACATTTTCCTTCAAAAAAGCCCATTTTCAAGCTGGCCTAATATTTGGGGCCCTTTTTTGGTATTTGGCAGTTAAATCCGGTTCCACAAGCCCCCTTGCCTCCCACTCTGCGATCCCGAACTCCTTTTCCCTGTCCGCTCCTCAAGCCCTTTTGAATCGCTTTTCCCTTTTATCTGTCCCCCCTTCTCCTGTGGCCGATTTTGATAAAATCTTTGGGTCAGGGGGGGGCCTGGGGGAAAAAACATAGGGGGAAGGGCTTCCTTTCGACTGGAAGGGGGTTTGGTGAGGAGGTTTTTGGGGGAAACCCAGGCCAACCTTCCCCTCCTCCTTGCTAGGTTTCCAAAAATGGGGGGAAAACCCAAGGGGGGGGGAAACCCTGGGGGGGGCGGGGACCCCTGCGCCCCGCGGGCTCCCCTCTGCCGCAGGCTCCTGGCGCGGGTGCCGCGGGGGCCGCCCCTCTCCCTCTGCCCGGGGGCCGGGACTTACCACCCCGCTCCCGGGGAACGCTGCCCTTGTCTGTTCCGGGCCCCCCGCGGGCCCTGTCCCCCGGGCCCCGCGGGAGGCGGTGGTTTAAAGGGGCCCCGGCCCATAATTGGTTATTGTGGCGCGGGCCATTTAAGGGACACCCCCCCAAACACCTTGCCGTTCGTTGGTGGCGTCCATTAGTTTTGAAGTATTAGAGTTGTTCTGACACCCGGTACCTTCCCTTTGCTTACGTTCCGACCTGCTGTTTCCGCCCGCCCTGACCGCGCCTGCCTGACCCAACCCCCTGCCCCCCCGCCCCCACCCCCCCCCCCCCTTTTCCCCCTCCCCCCCCCCCCCCCTTCGGTTTTTCAATTTTGTACCCCACTACCCCGGCCGCCCCTCCCTCGCAACACGCGGGGGGAACGCCTGGGTAAAACCTCCCCCCCACAAGCCCCCCGTTTGCGGGGGTCTTAAACGGGGGCAACTTAACTCCGTTCCCACTTTTCAACCCCTACTGGCCACTTTCCACCCCTTAACTCAAATATTAGCACTTTTTTTTTTTTATTTTTGACTAAAGGAAGGTCAAAAATTCGTTTTTTTTTAACCTTTTACACACAAAAATGTTCACCCGAAAAAATGCAACCAAAAAATTCCCCCTTTCCTTTTGGGAAAATCTTCTTTTGGGTTAATGAAAAAAAATTGGGACCTCCTGAGACCAAAACTGGTTATAAAGGCAAGGTGGTTAAGGTACATCTCATTTGGCTCTTGTTCGGGTTTGCTTATTGACTCTGACTCTGATCCCAATCCAAAATTTTATCTTGGCTTCAGTTGTTCACAGGGTGGATAAGAAGTATTTGCTACACTGGCAATTTGCAAGTTGTCCCACCTACACAGAATGTAGCAGTCTGTAATTTTTCTCGTAGGTACACTACAACTGTGAGACAAACCTGAAAAAAAAATCCAGAAAATCACATTGTTTGATTGTTAAATAATTGTCATTTCATTGTTCAAAATAAGTTTTTCATCTACCAACCAGCAAGAATTCTGGCTCTCACAGACCTGTTTGCCTTTCTTTAAGAAGCCCTCCTACTCTGCACTCCTTACCTGTTTTAATTGCACCTGTTTGAACTCATTACCTGTAAAAAAGACACCTGTCCACACAATCAATCACACTCCAACCTCTCCATCATGGACAAGACCAAAAAGCTGTCTAAGGACACCAGGGACAAAATTGTAGATCTCCACAGGCTGGGATGAGCTACAGGACAATAGTTAAGCAGCTTGGTGAGAAGGCAACAACTGTTTTATTGTTTAATTTGTTATCAATTATTAGAAAATGGAAGAAACACAAGATGACTGTCAATCTTCCTCTGTCTGGGGCTCCATGCAACATCTCACCTCGTGGGGTAGGTATGATTCTGAAAAAGGTCAGGAATCAGCCCAGAACTACACAGGAGGACCTGGTCAATGTCCTGATAATATCTGAATAAAACTGGGACTACAGTCTCAAAGATTAGGTATATATGCCCCCTGTAGGTAGGTAGTTAGGTATACAGAGCCTTGTAGATGGTAGTTATATATGCCCACTGAAGGTAGATAGTCGTTGGAAGGTACTCGCTGACTGATTAAAACAAAATGGAAAAATTATACTCACCTCTCCCCGCTTCCCCACCAAACAGCTAGCATCATGAGCATGTGTCCAGCATGAGCAATGTAACGCCATCATGCCACCTATGCCGGGTCGTTGCACCTGGTATTTTCTAGGTCAGAAGCCTAGGGCCTTAACCCCACATTTTTCAGCCTACGAGACACAGCAGCACAGGAGGTGTGATTACTGTACATTGCCGTATCAGGCCTTCTGCGGCACTTACTTTGGTAAGCCATCAGTAGTCAGTCGGTGCAGCAGGGAATCAATAGCTATCGGCTCCCTGTTCTGCCATAATTTACAACTGTATGTGAGTCCTGAGGATTTGCCAGACCACTTTTCATCAGAAGCATAACTAGGAAAAGCTGGGCCCCATAGAAAACTTATAAATGGGCCCCCTTCACTGTTCACCACTTGGCAGCTGCAGAGACTGCTTCCTATTTCAGCACATTTACTCACCAAAAAAAAATAAAAATAAAGTAAACAAATATCCCCGAAAGCCAAGTCTTTGTGCCAGCTTGTGGCTTGTCACTACATTAGTTCCACATTTGTGAACGAGCTGGCCCCAAAACCCTGGCCTCGTGCATCTGATCACTAAAAAAAAAACTTTGGGGTGCACGGGGGGTATGTGTCCCTTTTTATTCACTATTATTTTATTTATTTTGTTACCTTAAAGACTTATGTTTTTTGGAAATGGGGAAATTATTTTTTAAACAATTTCCCTACTCAATACAATTACAATACCACATATACACAAATCACAAATAGATACACTTATAAGACACAAACACACAACTTTTTACAGAAATATACATTCTTATACTCATACAGATACACTCTTATACATACACTAAACTTCTATGTTTGATCTAATCTGTACTATATGTAGGCAGTCTCCTCGGATTTTAGAACACTCCCTCTGTTCCAAGACAGATGCTCAGGGTCAGGAGTGGAGATAAGAATGTGTTGATACAACCCAATACACCTGGGAACACCCATTTCATAGAGAGTTTGAATAAACCCAGTGCTTTTTATATCCCAGTTTCCAGGATTCTCCTTGAAAAAAGGGTGTTTGAAAGAGGACATTTTGCTGAAAGCGCTGACAGACGTAAGGGGGGGACATATAAGCCCCACACATGAACTTTCCAAAAAGGAAGGACTCCCCTTTTGCCATTTTACAAATAAATAAAAAAGATTAAAAATTAACAATTTGGTTCGCGCCCTCCCTAAAATCGACCCCTTAAAATATACCCATTTAAACCCCCGGATAAACACTGTAGAAGAAAAAAAAAATTCCAATGCCAAAAAATGTGGGGTTTTTTTGTCCCCTAAAATTTGGAATATAAGTGACCAAAAAAAGTTGCATATATTGCAAACTGGTACCAATAAAATTCACACTTCAGCCTGCAAAAAAAACACCCCAACTGAAGTCCATAGATAAAAAAGTACAAAAGTACAAAAAAGTCAACGGTCACAGAAAATGCCCCTGTGGCAAAAATCTTAGATATAGAAAATGTTTGGATATTTTTATGATACAAAACATAATGAAAACCATACATGTTTGGTATCGCTGGATTCATATTAACCTGTAGAATACAGATAATACATCATTTGTACCAAAGAGTGAACGCCGTAAAAGCAAGACCCGCACAAATATGGCACAAGTAAGTTTTCTTTCACATTTTGCCCCACTATTATTTTGAGCATTTCCAAGTATATGCTGTAGTACAGTGAATGACAGCATTAGAAAGTACATCTTGTCCTGCAAAATAAAAACCCTTATATGTCTATGTAGATGAAAAAATAAAAAAGTTATAGCTCTGGGAAGTTGCTGCGACAGGAAAGGATTAAAAGGGTTGACCCACCATAGACATGTTCATTGTACTTCGCTATCTTCATCGCTTTCTTAGAACAGCAGTGCACATATTCAACCACTGCTCTGTTCTAAGATTGTACAGGAGGGTCAGCATCACTTTTTTAGTGATCATCGAGGTCCCACAGTGTTACACCCAGTGATTAGACATTTATCACCTGTCCTGTGGATAGGTGATAAATGCACATGGTGAAAAAAACAATTTAACAGTTTATGTGGATATTCTATGACTCCATAGTTACTCAGTGTGGCTCATAAAACCTTGATCTATTTAACCAAAAGAAACCTATCAGACTATAATCTGTGAATCTATGGAGATGAAATAATATTTTTTAATTATGAAGCTTCTACTTTATCTCTATATACCAACAGAAGAAATATTGCATAATTTTTCCTTGGATTGCATGGAGGGATTTATTAAGACTAGCTATGGTTTCAGCTATAAATTTATGCCACCACCACATAGCCTAACCCACAGTTTAGAAAAGAAACCAGAGCCATGCAGACCTGTTGAAAATCGACAATTTTTTTTGCAAAAATTAAATGTGCAAAAAATTTTAATTTTTGTACACCAGCTTTCAGCTAAACAGCTCAGGATACATTCCTCCCCCAAAATGTGCAGAAGTTTTCTAGAAGCTCGGAGTCCAATGGAAGCCTGTACAGGAGTACATGAAAGCCGTATACATTATATCCATACTAAAAACTGTATCAAAAATTGAACATGGAATCCAACTTAGCCTATTATACCAACACGTAACGGTTCACAATAGTGGATCCACTGGATCACCGCAAGCGATGGTAAAGCCTCGCCAGGGAGCATAATCTAATTAGGTCCCAGTTTTCACCAGAGCCCGCCGTAAAGCAGGATGGACTTGCTGCGGCGGGAGTCTACCAGGTCGCTACCCCTGACGTGACTTGCTTGCGGTAGCAGCCAAGGTATGCGTTGGTACAGAATCGTCAGGGAGGCTCGTAGTCGGGGACAGGCAATAAGGTCAGGACAAAAGGGGGGCAGGGTTTTTGGTTTGGGCCCAGGGGTGGAGGCAAAAAGGGGAAAGGTACACGGTAATCAGGGGAAATGCACTCAGGAAATGCCCTTTTTCCTAGGGGGGGAAAGGGACTAAAAAAATTTCCCGGGAAGGGGAAACCCCGGAAGCCCTTTAAAAAGGGGCCCGCGGCCCCGGGAAAAAATGAATTACCCCACCCTGGGGGCCATTAAAAAGTTAAACACTGGGCACGCGGCATAGGGAGCAGGGCCCCAAAGCGCCACAAGGGGCAGGACTTTCAGCAGGAGCGTGGCCGGGGAAGTTTACAGGGGAACCCCCTCGGGGATGGGGCGGGCCCCCCAAGGGGGATCCTTTACAGTAACCCCCCCCCCCTTTTTCCCCCCTTGGGGTCCCCCCCCTTTCTGGCCTGAAGGAAACTTATGGGTTTTTTATTTTTTTGGTCTGATAAAAAATTTTCAAACTGGCTCCCGGGGACCTCTCTTCCGGCCCCGAACCCCTTCCCGTCAATGAAAAAATGGCGCTTTCCTCTAATGTTTCATGGCCAAGATGTCTTTTTGTAAAAATTTTGGACGTACCTTTAGGGAGGTGGAGGAGCAGCTTTCCGGGAAAAAGCGTGCAGATTTTGCTTTAAAAAAGGGCCCTTCAGCCGTTGGTGGCCAAACCCTGGGTTTTGCATTCTTTCTGGTGAGACCCACGTTGGGGACACCAGTGAGGAGAATTTGGGGCACGAACTGTCTTAATATTTGGCGAACCCCAAAAATCTCGTATGGACGGGGGCCCTACGGGCGTGGCCATTGCAGGACGGCGCTTTTTTGTGGGATCTATTTGTAAACCCTTGCCCGAGTGATGTACCCGAGAAAAGGAAGATGTTCTTGTGGAAGAGACTTTTTTTCCAACTTGGCGAAAAGAGGGTTTAGCGCGTAAAGCCCGAAAACCCTGTCCCCACTAGGCCTGGGGGGACACTCTGGGTCAGTGAAAAGATAGGATGCTTTTCCGGTGGGGCAATCCACAAGTGTATAAAAGATTTTATGAAGTTTTCTTTTGACAAAAACCCCTGGAAGACGAAGGCTTGCAGACCCCGAATGGTTCAAGGTATCGAAGGCCCATCTCGAGTGTTAAAGGGCATCTTCCAATGTCCCCTTTCCGGATCCCAAGGGATTTATAAGCTTGCGTAGGTTAGTTTGGTAAAGTTTGGTCCAAGAGACGATCAAACGTTTGGTTTTCAACGGCAAGGGATAACGGTTTTCACGGGGGGAGGAGGGGAGCCATCCTTCTTAGCACAAGAAAAAACCCGGCCCCCCGGCAGGTGAGGAGGACTTACGAAAAAACCCCCCTTCTGTAGATTCTCCTGGATGTAAGCAGCCATGGCTAAAATTCTAGAAAAGACAGTGGAACCCCCTCCCCCGGGGAGGGATGTGCCGGGTTTGCAGGTGTTTGGGGAGTATGGGATGTGGGAGGTGGGAGTTTCCGCTTGCTTCTCCGAGACTGTCGAAAATTCTTGGTAGGTTGGGGAGGGGGGCCCGCAGTGATTTGGGCTTAGTAGGGAGAAGGGGAAGACCGGGGGTTCCCACCAAACAGCAGGAACGACAACCTTGTCCCAAGCCAGCTTCCCCCAATTTCCAACCCACACTGGGGATGTTGCTGCACCCAAGGAGGGCCCCAGAAGAATAGCGAGGATGACGAGGTAACAATAAAACTCTTAGGGAGTGCGCAACTTGTGGGACAAGGGCTGGGTACAAAACGGAGGATCTTTGGAATTTCTCCATGATGGGGAGCTGCCAGAGGTTTCTCCAGGGGGGACCCCAGGAGGTTAGTTTGGGAAACCCCGGCGCATCCACAAAGTTCTGGCTGAACCGAGTCGGGGGGCCAAGGGGTTTAAACCGGATTCCAGATCCAAACCCGATAGTACGGGTTAGTAGGCAAAAGGGGGGGGATGCGACACCTAGGGAGCCCTCCCAGAAGCCTAGGTGCCCGTTTCCCCCGCGTTCGGACGGAGCGGGGAAAACCTGAGGAGAGTTCAGGGCTGCCCAGTGAGGGGCACAGGTTCTCCTTACGGTCGGTTAAGTTCCTCGGGGGCAGGTGGGTTTTATCCCCCCTTTTTGGCCTCTTCCCTGGGTGGCTGGGAAAAGAAGGCAGTGGAAGCCGTAGGAAAAACCCGGCGCAAGACAAGGTAAGAGGGGTGTTGGGGGCCGGTTCTTTCTTTGCCCGGGTTCCCCATGTCTCCGCGAAAAGGATATCAATCCTGGGTTGCAAGATGATGGCTCCCTTTAAAGAAGTGGGGGTCCGGGGGGGAGAGGGGGTCCTTAAACTGGCTAGAAAGGCCCTTCTTTAAGTGGCGCACAATGCTGCATTTTTCCAAACCACTCCGTGCTAGCGTGCAGAAATTTCACGGAAAAGGGCCCCAAAGGAGGAGTTCCCCTTTTTGCAGGTTCAGTAAGGCGGTTCGGCGATGAAGGGAAAGGGGGGTCTTCGAAGAACTGTAGGAAAGTTACAAAATCAGTTGGTCCGGATGCTTTTGTCCCAGGAGGAGGTCCCCAGGCCCGGGCTGTTCCAGAGCGGAGACTGACCACGAATTCCACCCCTTGGCCTTTCCGACGGGAATGATGCCCTAAGTTTCCCCGTGGAGGGGGCCATGGGTGATGGCCCCCGCAGGCCTTTGGGTCCCCCTCAAAAATTCGTCGGCAGGAAAATTGGGGTTTGGCGGGAGACAAAAACCCCGGAGCGGCTGCCCCGGGGGGGAACCACCCCAGGGATGCTGCTGCGGTGGCGTAAATTGTGTTTTGTGATAGGCGGTTTAAGTGCTGCGCTTGCTTCGCGATCTTGATTGCTGGGGCCCCATGGTGGTGATGCAGAGAGCTCGGTAGAGGCACCTTGGCGGGATCCCTGGGCCCGGGTTTCTGTAAAAGGTTCGCGTAGGGGAAAACCCCTGGATCACCCAAGGGGATTGAAAAAACCTCGCCCGGGAGCGGAAACTAAGTAGGTCCGGGTTTTTAAAAGACCCGCCCAAAGGGGATGGAAATTGTGCGGCGGGAGTCTACCCGGTCGCACCCTTTCGTGACTTGTTGCGGTGGCAGCAAGGTATCGGGTACGAAAACTCAGGGAGGCTCGTAGTCGGGGACAGGCAAAAAGGCAGGACGGCGGCAAAGGTTCGTGGTCGAGGGATGGAGGCAAGAAGGTACGGTACACGGTAATCAGAACTAGAAACGCTTTCTCAGTAGGCGGTAAGGCACTAAAGATCCGGCAGGGTAACCAGGAAGAGGCAGGCTTAAATAGGGGCAGCAGCCGGCCACAATTAATTACCGGCGCGCTGGCCCTTTAAATTTAACACTGTCGCCGCGGGACAGAGACTACAGCAGGAGCATGGCCGGGTAAGTTTACAGGGGAACCTCCTCGGGCATGAGTGCGCAGCTCAGTAGCAGGGCACGGATGCGCCTGCGACCCGGGATGGGGGTCGCAGGGGCATCCGTGACACACGTGAGATAGCAGCAGACCAGAAGTTGTATATTCTGATGTCATGGCCCAGCTGTTACAGCTATTCTTCAACCTCTATTTTAACAGTGTAACAGCTAAATATTTGAACAAAAAGTACATGCACATACATAAATTTGCCAAAATTACCATTGCCTCATTTTTAGAATGATATAACCACACAATGCTGGTGATCTGATATCAACTTTCCTCAAGCATGCATAAGGTATTTCACTTTTCCATGGCGCAGCACAACCTACTTCACATTAACTTTGAATGTTTGATTGCTGCCCTCGTGATGTGATGTGACTTAACATAATAGCTGGCTATAATTTTCACATGACATGAGCATTATGAGCAGTTTTTTTTGGAGGTAATGAATTAAATTTATTCCAGAGGTCACAAAAATATAAGTGAAGGTTACTTCTCATGCCTCTAAGCAGGTTCCACAGAAAGGAATTTGCTATTTTCTCATGAAACAATGTGTAATAAAGTCATACAAAGAATTACTAAGGTGAAGGTTGAAGAAAATGTCACTAGTCGTTTAATTACCTTATTGTGTTGTATTAAGCAGGATTGGAAAATGTGTAATCTAATCCTAAGAATTAATACAATTAATCAGGATAAATATTTATATTTAACAGATAGCATATGAGATTTATGCATTAATAAAAATCCTGAAATGAGACGTTAACTCCAGTAATTATAGCAGGCTTGCCTAGACTACTTATATTTAATATACCCAAAGAGCTTTCTTGGCTGTTACAAAATTAATTAGGGTAGATCTTAAGTCAATCTTTGTGTATATGTTTAAAAAGAAAAAAATGGACATGGGATTAAGCCTGACAAATTTTTATGCAACCATGTATGTTCCTGAGATGACTGCTTTTACTTTACCACCAGCGTTCTCATATGCACTAAGGGCCACAGGTATAAAACGGTCAAGATCTAAGACTTTCTTTGTTGCGCATAGCAACCAATCAGAGCTTCCCATTCATTTCAAACAGTGTTATGAAATAAATAAAAGGGGAGCTCTGAATATTTGCTCAGGGCAGCAAAAAAAAAAGTGTTAGACCTTAACATGACCTTGACCTTGCACATGTTTTCATACATGAAGCCTAAGTGTTATAGTGGTAGATTATAAACCTTCACGGGCAGAGTGCTCTCTCCCTCTGTACAGTTCTTAGTCTTTTATCATCGTCATTGTACTTGTTTAACATATGTTATGTATGTAACCCCCCCTCGTATGCACAGTACCCTGGAATCAATGGCACTATAAAATAATTATAATTAGTTCAAAAAGGGTCTGGATGCATTTCTAGAGTGTAATAATATAAAAAGTTATAGTGACTAGGATTTTGCTAAAGGGTCGTCGATCCAGGGATTTATTCTGTTGCCAGATTGGAGTTGGGGGGAATTTTTTTCCCCTAAAATGAGGACAATTGGCTTCTACCTCATGGGTTTTTTGGCTTCTTCTGGATCAACACTTAAGCACAATCGGCTGAACCGGATGGACGTCTGTCTTTTTTCGGCCTTACAAACTATGTAACTGTAATAATTGTCAGTCCTTAATGGAAATATCTGACTGCAGTTCAAGAATGTGTAATGGTCTGGGAATACAATGCCAGGAAAACAATGGGTCAAATGGCTCAATTTCACCAATACAATCTCAATTCAGAATTCAGACAAGGGGTTTTCGCATCTCATACATTTATGGAATGTCCGCATCATATGTCATATGTAGTGAGTTGTAAAAGTACTCATGCTCCATGAACTGTTCCTCAAAACTGTACACAATTTTCCAATGTTCCAATATTTTGCAGTCTGACTAGTGACTGATATAATGGCAGAACCATTTTCTTATTGTGCATAGCCCTACCCCTTTTGCAAGAGTGACTTTCTATGTTCACCTCTATTAGATGTCTATGGGAATTAACATATGTTTGTTTGAGTGAGGCAAAGTGGAGGGTGGGGAGTAAAGGCACCCTTATTTTCAAGATTGGTGCAGGATCCAAAGGTGGGATTTGCATCTATCAGACATACAACAAGTTGCAAAAGTATTTGTAACCATTGAACTGTTAACCATTTTTAACGCCGAGGCCTATTTTATTTAATTTATTTTTTTTACGTCCATTTTTCCCTCCCTGCCTTCCCAGAGCCATAACCGAGAACATGGCGGCAATGGAAGCCTTCACAAGGCTTCTAACTGCCATGCTAAATGATCGGATTTCACCGCGGGTGCCCCAGTCCCAGTGAGGAATGGTGCACGGCACCGTTTCTCATTGATTTAGACACCGTGGCCATCTTTGACATGGCGTCTAAGGGGTTAAACAATACGGGATGGCACAGCTGCTCTCTCGCATTGTAACCATCGAGTGTTAGCTGCAGTTAGCAGCTAACACCCTGTGGCTATGTAGCCCCTTACCAGCACTAAGACGTACTCATACGTCATATGACATTAAGGGGTTAAATATACAGCCACAAACTTACATGTATTTTATTGATATTTTATGTGATAGAGCAACACAAAGTAGCAAGTATTTGTGAAGTGTAAAGAAAATGATACGTGCTTTTTGCAATTTTTGCAAATTTAAAAACTGAAAAGTGTGGAGTACATTTGGATTCAGCCGCCCTGGTACTCTGATACCCCTAAATAAAATCCAGTGTGACCAATTGCCTTTAGAAACTACCTCATTGGAGTATATCTGTATCTACAGCTTTTGTGAAGACCTCAGAGGTTTGTTACAGAACATTAATGAACCAACAACATCATGAAAACCAAGGAACACACTAAATAGCTCAATGATAAAGTTGTGGAAAAATATATTGCATGGTTAGGTTTAAAAAAGTAGCCCAAGTTGTGAGCTTCTCGAGGAGCACTGTTGGAATGAGTACTGCACAATTGCTGACATACCAAGTCATTGCCGCCCACCTAAACTGGCAGCAAGAGCACTAATTAGAAAAGCAGCCAAGAAGTCCAGGGTCAATCCGGAGATGCTTCAAGATCCCCAGCTCAGCTGGGAGAAAGTGGCAAGAAGAAAGCCATTTTTAAAAGCAACTCATGAGAAGTCCTGTTTGCAGTTTGCAAAAAGCTGTGTAGTGGTCACAGCAAGCATGTGGAGAAAAGGGATCTGGTCAGACAAGACCAAAATTTATATGCCAAAAGTTATATGTGAAGGAAAGCCAACACTCCACATCACCTGGAACACACTGTCCCCGCCATGAAACATGGGGGTGGCAGCATAAGGCTGTGAAGAAGCATTGCTTCAGCAGGGACTGGGAAGCTGCTCAGAGTTGATGGGAAGATGGTTGGAGCTAAATATAGAGGAATCTTAGAGGAAAACCTGTTACAGGCTGCAAAAGACTTGACACTGGGGTGTAGGTTCTCCTTCCAGCAGGACACAGCAACAAGATGAAGAGACAGCATCCAGTGGGTATTAAAAATTAAAAGTTGCTTTTTCTTCCTCCATGTTCGACAAAGACCGGTGCTAAGGTTGAAACATTGCATGTATTTTTGGGTATTTTTTTTTTTTTGAGGAATAAAAAGCGACTAATTTTTAAACAAAACGCTGGATGCTGTCTCTTCATCTTGTTGCTGTGGAATTTTTAACACTGTGGATTGAGGGGGTCAAGGACTGTGCATCCTTTCTGATATAACTGTGCTGATGGATCCTGCTTTTGTTTTTTGTATTACGGGACTTTCAGCAGGACAATGACCCTAAACATACAGCCAGAGCTACAGTGAAGGCACTTCAATAAAGCATATTCATGTTTTAAAATGAACCAATCAACATCCAGAACTAAATCCCATTGAAAATCTTTGGCATGACTTGAAAGTCGCTTTTCACAAATGCTCACCAACCAATCTGACTGAGTTAGAGCTATTTTGCAAAGAAGAATGAACAAAAATCCCAGCATCTAGATGTGCAAAGCTGGTAGAGACATACCCCAACAGACTCACAGCTGTCAAAGCAGCTAAATGTGGTCCAACAAAGCATTGAATACTTTTGCAACCTGTTGTAGGTGTAAAAGATGCGAATCCCACCTATGAGTCCTCACCAATGTTGAAAACAGGAACGCCCTCCATCCTCCACTTTGCTACACTTGAACGAACAAATGTTAATTCCCATAGACATCTAATAGAAGTGAACATCGAAAGCCACTCTTGCAAAAGGGGTAGGGATACACACAATAAGACATCGTTCTGCTGTTATATCAAAATATTGAAATATTGTGTACGGATTTGTGCTCTAGTGCAAAAGAAAGTAGTAAATGAGTTTAAGTGGGTTTAAAGATGGGAAACAAAACTAATAAAAGGACTGGGTGGACTACAATACAAAGAAAGATTAGCAAAATTATGGTTATTGAATTTAGAGATGATTTTGGGGTGGCCTAATAAGTATGTATAAACAGTGCCGGACAGGGGGACTGGAGCCCACAGAGGACCCTACAGCTTCTGTCAATGAAAATATTACCTGCTTCTTGGACATAAATGAGTAAATTTTTCCATATAATACAGTGAGCAAAACAGAACTGTATTGTGTAGTACATAATACCAAGCATCTTTCTGTCTCAAACATCTGTCTATCTGTCTCACACATCAGTCTCACATGTCTGTCTGCCTCACACGTTTTTCACAGTCTAACATATCATAGACACATGACTAAGTAGCTTCATCTATATCCTCCTCCACCCCCAACCAGCGCACATACAATATCAGCCTCCAAGTTTTCCCTTGGTCATGCATCTCACCACTTTCTGAAATAAACAGCACTATAAACACAGTCAAGAAAGTAAAAGTGAAACCCCCTAATTACAGGGTCAGGGACAGATGTTCACTCACCTTTACAATCGGAGCAAGTGTACGCTGCCTCTATACAAGCGCCACTATAACCTACAAGACCACAATATAGAGACCACAAAGCGGTCAGACACCAGGTTATGACAATGACTACAGCACTGATCCAATATAGAAGCAAATTAAGCCCTGACATTCAGGGACTCACAGGAGAGGTCTTATCTGATGAGTCGTTCTCTTCTGTCATTAGTTGTCCCTTTTCCTTTTCTTCTCCATCCAGTCCAGACCACCAAGATGACTTTTCCCAGTCACCACCCATCCCTGTAGATTTGGACACAATATCTTGGAATTCTCACTTTTCCAGCCCTTTTTTACATATTCCCACCTCTGTACAAACTTCCCATAGGTTAGAGAGTGTGTACAGGCCATAGTTTAGAGGCACAGTCTCCTGGAGGGTTAGAGTGAAAAGAGAACTAACCCCCTGGAGATGGTGCTATGGCTATTGTCTCTGCCCCTCAGGGCACCAGGTAGGTAGGTAAGTAAGGACCCAGATAGGTAGGTAGGCAAGGCCTTAGGTAGTTACAGTGAAGGAAATAATTATTTGATCCCTTACTGATTGTGTAAGTTTTGCCCACTGACAAAAACATGAAGGGTGACATGTATGAACGGGGCTGCGCCAGATATTTGGCGTCTTTTCAGCCCGATATCAAGCACATCCCCATCCATACACGTTTAAATGTCCTGTATGCTATTATCAGGCACATTACATAGCTCCAACCGTACTTTGTAATGTACCCGATCTTGGTGGGCGTGCGGAAGGCGGGGCGCACTAGAACCATAGCAACGCTACACATTTATAGCTTCACTATGGCATTTCTAGGCACATTATTGCTGGAACAGGTATACCACTTTCAAAGTGGTATACCTGAGCCAGAAATGTCGTAACAAGCACTAGAATGCGCCTGATTTATGAACCGCCAAATTTCATACATGTCGCCCGAACAGTTTATAACTTTAAGGGTAGGCTAATTTTAACATTTAGAGATAGAATATCCACAATAAAATCCAGATAATCACATTGTATAAATTATATAAGTGTATTTGAATTTTGCAATGAGAAATAAGTTTTTGATCCCTCTGGCAAACAAGACTTAATACTTGGTGACAAATGTTGAAAGCTAATCATTATAATCATTATGGTGAGAAAACACCTTGAAAATTCCCCCAAGATGCATTCAAATAAAACTAATCTCCTGACTATTGCAATATCAAAAAAGCAATGTATTTAGAAAAAGTCTTAAAATTTAGTTTCCCCTACGTTGAAAGCAAATTTTAGTGATAAAACCCCTCCCCGGGAGTCTGGAGGGGGGTGGGGGTCCTTCCCCTGGGTTGGGGGGAGGGGGGATACGCCTGGGTCTGGAGGAGAGTGGGGGGCCCCTGCCCTGAGTCTGGAGGAGAGTGGGGGGCTCCTCCCCTGGTTGGAGGAGAGTGGGGGCGGCCCCTGCCGGGTTGGGGAGAGGGGGGATACTGCCTGAGTCTGGAGGAGAGGGGGGGAAACTGCCCTGAGGGGAGGAGAGGGGGGGTCCTGCCCTAAGCTTGGGGGAGGGGTGGGGGGTCTCCCCTGAGTCGGAGGAGAGGGGGGAAAGCCCTGAGTCTGGGGAAAAGAGTGGGGGCTCCTGCCCAAAAGTCTTGGGGAAGGAGTGGGGGGCCCCTGCCCTGAGTTGGAGGGAGTGGGGGCCCCTGCCCAAAGTTGGGGGGAGTGGGGGGCCCCTCCCCGAGTTGGAGGGAGTGGGGGGCTCCTCCCTGAGCTGGAGGAGAGTGGGGGCCCCTGCCCTGGGTCTGGAGGAGGAGGGGGGCCCCTCCCCTGGGTTGGGGAGAGGGGGGTTTATCCCCGGGGTCTGGGGGGAAGGTTTCTGCCCTGGACCCCGTGACCCCTGCCGCCTTCATGGCTTTTTCCCCGGGGGCCGCCCTAGGGGCGGGATGGCGGGCCCCGCCCGGAGCGCCAAGGCTCCGCCCCCCCCGAGGGGGGCGCCCGGCCCCCCGCCCTGCCGCCCGGAGGAGGCCCCTGACTCGCCAAGCGCCAGTACAGTACAGGGGAGGAGGCGGAAAATGGTATGTTCCGTCCTGACTCCTCCTGTATCAGCGTCGAAAGAGGGCGCACGGCTTTCACCGCGCCCCCTGTGATGCAGCTTGCCCCCCGAGGAGATCCCTGGGGCTCGTGCACGTAAAGCCCGTGATGAACGTCACTCTGCTTACACCGCTCTTGTAGTCCCCGGGGGGGCCGACGGGGGGCGCAGAACCATAGCAACGCTTACACATTTATAGTTCACTATGCATTTCTAGGACATTATGCTGAAAGTATACATTCAAGTGGTATACTGAGCAGAAATGTCGTAACAATGCACTTAGAAGGGCGCTGATCTTATGACCGCCAAATTTCATACATGTCGCCACACAGTCTATAATTGAGGGTAGGTATTGTTAACATTGAGGATAGAAAACCAAAATCAAAAACCAGATAATAATTGATAATTATATAAGTGTATGACATTTGCATGGAAAATAAGTGTTTGATCCCTCTGGCAAAAGGGCTAATACTTGGTACAAATGTTGAAAGCTAATCATGTACTACTATGGTGAGCAAACACCTGAAAATTCCCAAGAGCATTGCAAATAAAACTAATCTCTGACTATGGCATACAAGAAGCAATGTATTAGGAAAAATCTTAAATTAGGCTATCCTACATGTGAAACTAATCATTATAGTGAAAAACCCCCTGCCTGAGTCTGGAGGAAGAGTGGGGTCCTATCCCTGGGTCTGGAGGAGGGGGGGATACTGCCTGGGTTGAGGAGAGGGGCATCACTGCCCTGAACTGGAGAGAGGGGAGGCTCCTGCCCTATCTGAGGGAGGGGGGCTGCTCCTCACTGGGTATGGAGAGAGGGGGATACTGCCCTGAGTCTGGAGGAAGGGGGGAAACTGCCCTGAGTCTGGAAGAGTGGGGCTCCTGCCCTAAGTCTGAGGAAGTGGGGGGCTTCCTGGCCCTGAGTCTGGAGGAGGGGGGAAACTGCCCTGAGTCTGAGGAGGAGTGAGGGCTCCTGCCCTAAGCTTGAGGAAGTGGGCTCCTACCAGAGTCTGGAGAGATGTGGTCTCTGCCCTATCGGAGAGGTGGGGGGCTCCTGCCTGAGTCTGGAGAATCTGTTGGGGGCTCCTCCTGAGTCTGAGGACGTGGGGCTCCTCCTGGGCTGAGGAAGGGCCTCCCTGGGTCTCTGGCGGTAGAGGTGGGATACTGCCCTGTCTCGTAGGCTTCTGCCTCTGGCACTCGTGACTCCTGTCCTCCTTCATGGCATCTCTCCAGGCGTTCATTTAGGGAGGGCAGGAGCGGGCTGACCCCCAAGCGAGGCTCTCGCTCAACCGAGGGTGCGCCGCTGCCGTACCTCCTGCCCATCCCGGAGATAGCCCCCTGACATTGCCGCAGTCCAGTACAGTACAGGACGGGCTGGATGGATCGTTCCCTCCTACTCCTCCTCCAGTAACCGTCGCAAGAGCGCACGGCTTCACCGCGCCCCCTGTATGCACAGCTCTGCGCCGAAGCATCCCTGGGACTGCGTGCAGTTAAGCAGCGGATGATGTCTCTCTGCTTACACGCTCTCACCCCCGGAGCCGAACGCAGGACCGAGTTGGATAATTTTTTGTTATTATAACTACAGGGGGGAATCACTGGCATAAGGGGGCACACTGATATAATAGGGCATCACTGCTTAAGAGGGGCATCACTGTCTACAGGCGGCACACTGTTTAAGATGGGCTATCACTGGCTCTCGGGGCGGGTCTCACCTGTAATAAGAGGGTCATTCACTGTCTATAAAGGGGCATCACTGGCTACAAGGGGGCATCACTGGCTATAAGTGAGGCCATCACTCTACAGGGGGGGGCCATCACTGCTACAAGGGGCATCAATGCTACAGGGAGGCAATCACTGGCTACAAAAGGGTGCATACACTGACATACAGGGCATCACTGGCTACAGGGGCATCACTGGCTACAAGGGGGGGCATCACTGGCTACAATGGGAGTCATTACTGGCTACAGGGGGAATCACTGGCTACAGGGGGCATCACTGGCTACAGGGGGGCATCACTGGCTACAGGGGGCATCACTGGCTATAAGAGGGGCTTCACTGGCTACAGGGGGCATCACTGGCTATAAGAGGGGCATCACTGGCTACAAGGGGGAAATACTGGCTACAGGGGGCATCACTGGCTATAAGAGGGGCATCACTGGCTACAGGGGGCATCACTGGCTACAAGGTGGGCATCTACTGGCTACAGGGGGCATCACTGGCTACAGGGGGCATCACTGGCTATAAGAGGGGCATCACTGGCTACAGGGGGACATCACTGGCTACAGGGGGCATCACTGGCTACAGGGGGGCATCACTGGCTACAGGGGCATCACTGGCTACAGGGGCATCACTGGCTAGAAGAGGGGCATCACTGGCTAGAAGAGGGGCTTCACTGGCTACAGGGGGCATCACTGGCTACAGGGGGCATCTACTGGCTACAGGGGGCATCACTGGCTACCGGGGGTAACGACTGGCTGCAGGCGGCATCACTGGCTACAGGGGGGCATCTACTGGCTACAAGGGGGACATCTACTGGCTACAAGGGGGACATCACTGGCTACAGGGGGCATCACTGGCTACAGGGGGCATCACTGGCTACAGGGGGGCATCAACTGGCTATAGAGGGCTACTACCTGGCTATAGGGGGCTACTACCTGGCTACCATATGAGGTGCTATAGATGGGGAGTTTGTATAGAGATAGGAATTGTTGAAGAAGTGTTGATAAAGTGAGGAGTCTTAAGATATTTGTTTTGTAAATTTTACAGTGAAGAGTCAGGAGTAGTCGTCATGGCGTCTGGGACAGATGGAGAAGAAGAAGAAGAGAAAGAGAACAACTCTTCAGAGACGTCTCCTGTGAGTCACTAGATATGACTTTACTGTAATCATTTATATGTCTGCAGAGCCTGTGTACAGCGGGTATCCATCATTGTATGGTCACTGTACGCCGGTAATATTGGTTGTAGTATAATGGTTTATACTCAGTAATGGTCAGTTTGTATTATTTAGTCACTATGTGCTGGTGATATGTGGTCATGGTGTGGTGGTATTATTTGGTCACTGTGTGTTGGTGATATGTGGTCTTAGTGGTCTTGGGATTCTGGTTGGTGTAGCGGTGTTATTTGGTAACTGTATGACTATTATTTAGTAGTTTTATATGTAGCACATTGTGGTAACGCTTTTTGTATATTTTGGCTTTGGTTTATGGTGATGCAATGTGGCGCCATATGTTACCGGGGTTAAGGGGAGGGGGCGAAATTTCTTCACCTCGCCCTGAGTGAAATTTAGCCTAGGAACTGCCCTGCTTCTCTCCTGTGGCGGGAATGCTGAGCACTGACCTCACATCCTGCTCTGGAAGTCAGCCTCAGCGGCGCCTGGAGTGCGGACTGTGGGTGGGGGACACTATGGAGCTGATGGGAGGTGCCTGAGGGAGGACACTTGCAGTATGTGGGAGGTGCCTGTGAGTGAGTGGTAGAGGGCGGACACTCTGCAATGTATACTCACTCACAGGCATCTTCCATATATTGTAAGTGTCCGCCCTCAGGCACCTCCCATCAGCTCTATAGTGTCCGCCCCCCCCGAAGCTGGCCCCTGCTGTTGTGCTGCTCACGATGGCTCTCATGTTACCTGTCACCGCCCGCAGCACCTCCCATCGTATGGGAGGTGCTGTGGGCGGTGACGGGAGGCATCGCAAACAGCGCAACAGCAGGGGACAGCTTATAGAGATCGCACCACTGAATAGGAGGACTGCGGCTCCGCCTTGCTACATGTCAACGATCGGCAGCGGCAGGCCAGATAAAAATCCGCCGTAGTTTGAGGACCCCTGGATTAAAGTATGGAAACTGGCTATGCCACTCCATGACCTTAATGTGCTTCTTTTTGAGCCACACCTTTGTTGCCTTGGCTGTATGTTTTGGGTCATTGTCTTGCTGGAGGATCCAGCCACGACCCATTTTTAATGTCCTGGTGGAGGGAAGGATGTTGTCTCTCAGGATTTTACAGTACATGGCTCCATCCATTCTCCCATTGATGCAGTGAAGTAGTTCTGTGCCATTAGCAAAGAAATACCCCCCAAAACATAATGTTTCCAACTCCATGCTTGACAGTGGGAACGGTGTTCTTTGGGCAATAGGCAGCATCTCTCTGCCTCCAAACACGGCGAGTTGAGTTAATGCCAAGGAGCTCAATTTTTGACTCATCTGACCACAGCACCTTTTCCTAGTCACGCACAGAATCATCCAGGTGTTCATTGGCAAACTTCAGAGAGGCCTGCACATGTGCCTTCTTGAGCAGGAGGGCCATGCGGGCACTGTAGGATTTTAAACCATTACGGCGTAATGTGTTACCAATGGTTTTCTTGTGACTGTGGTCCCAGCTGCCTTGAGATCATTAACAAGTTCCCCCCGTGTAGTTTTAGGCTGATCTCTCACCTTCCTCATGATCAAGGAAAGCCCACAAGGTGAGCTTTTGCATGGTGCCCCAAATTCAGGTCGATTGATAGTCATTTTTTATTTCTTCCATTTTCTTACTGTTGTACCAACAGTTGTCTCCTTCTCACCCAGCATCTTACTTATGGTTTTGTAGCCCATTCCAGCTTTGTGCAGGTCTATGATCTTGTCCCTGACATCCTTAGAAAGCTCTTTGGTCTTGCCCATGTTGTAGAAGTTAGAGTCTGACTGATTAATTGAGTCTGTGGACAGGAGTATTTTATAAAGGTGACTATTTAAGACATTTGTCTTTAATGGAGGTAACGAGTTGATTAGGAGCATCTAACTGGTCTGTAGGAGCCAGAACTCTTAATGGTTGGTAGGCAATCAAATACTTATTTCTCTCAGCAAAATGCAAATAAATTTATATAATTTATACAATGTGATTTTCTGGATTTTATTTTTTATATTCTATCTCTTAATGTTAAAACTAACCTACCCTTAACCCCTTCCTGACATTGGACGTATGTATACACCCTAGCAGGAAGTGACTTCCCGCAAATGGACGTATGCATACGTCCTGGCGATCGCGTGGGCTTGCGGGCGAGCTGCACACGATCGCGACATGGGACCAGCGGTAAATTACCGCTGGCCTCATGCCTCATGTTTAACCCCTTAACTCTTAATTGATCGTCGGAGCTAAGTCGCAGGCAGGAGGAGGGAGCCCCTCCTGCCTGCTCCTCGGCGCGCTGCTGCACGTTAATGCGGCAGCGATCTCCTACCAGCCGGCTCCGGGAACTGAAGTTCACTTCCCGGAGCCGTCTGTGATGTCACTATGCCCACAATGCATTGTGCGCATCGTGACTGACAGTTGTCATGGCGACCAGTGCTTTAGCACAATGTACGTACTGGCCTGCCTTCTAACAGCAACTTCAGAAATCTGAAGATTGTGTTATAAGTCCCCTATGGGGAAAAGTAAAAAAAAAAGTGTAACATTTTTTTAAGAAATTAAAAAAAGTGAAAAAAAGTAAAACACAAACACAAAAAAAAATAAAAACACATACACCGCCCTTTTCCCCTTTACAGACGCCAAACGCCCCAAAAAAGATAAAAAATAAAAAAAAGTACCCATATTTTGTATCGCCGCGTACGTAACGACCTGTCCTATAAATGTGACATATCTTTTTAAACCCCTTTACGGTAAACGCTGTTAAAAAAAAAAAAAAAAAATCAAAAAAATTGGGGATTTTTGTTCATCCCGCAGCACATAAAATGGAGTAAAAAGCGATCAAAAACTCACAAACACCAAATTTGTACCAATTAAAACGTCAGTTCATCCTGAAAAAAAAGTCCTTAAACCTCTCTGTATACGGAAAAATAAAAAAGTTATGGCTCTCAGACGACAGCGATGCATAAAAATTGTTTTACACAATAAAAACACTTTTTTTTTTTTTTTAAAGTGTTTCAACATAAAAAAACTATATAAATTTGGTATCGCCGTAATCAATATCGACCCACAGAGTAAAGGTAATTTGTCATGGATACTGCACAGTGAGCGCTGTTAAAAATAAAAAACACTCCTAGAATTGCAGTATTTTCGTCACCCTGCCTTCCAAAAAAACGGATTTAAAACTGATCAAAAAGTCTTGTCCCCAAAAAAATTATACCAATTAAAATGTCAAAAAACAAGCCCCTACACAGCTCCGTACACAGAAAAATAAAAAAGTTATGGCTCTCAGACAAAAATGTGTTTTCCTTTTTGAATAAAAGTGTTTTTATTGTGTAAAAGCAGTAAAACAGGAAAAAAATATACAAATTTGGTATCACTGTAAACGTATCGACCTGCTGAGTAAACTAGAATTCATTTAAAACCCCACGGTGACCGCTGTAAAAAATAAAAAAAAAAAAACACTACCAGGAATGCTGTATTTTTTTCAAAATGCCTCACAAAAACCTTAATAAAAAGTGATCAAAGTGTCATATGCACCCCATAATGGTACTAATAAAAACGTCAACTCATCCCACAAAAAACAAGCCCATAATCAGCTCCGTATACAGAAAAATAAAAAAGCTATGGTTGTCTAATACGACAACATAAAAACGCAATTTTTTATAGAACTATTTCATTGTGTAAAAGTAATTAAAACATAAAAAAAATATTTAAATTTTATCATTGTAATTGTACCAACCCCCATAGTAAATTTACCCTGTTTTTTTATCCCGTAAGGTGAACATTTGTAAGAATAAAGCCCAAAAACAATGGCGGAATTGTGTTTCCCCCCCCACCCACCCCATTTTCATAGCCCAATACTGAAAAAAAAAACTATGGAACACCTGTGCGCTCCAAAATGCACAGTACACCCCTAGATGAGATCTCTGAGGGGTGTTGAATCCAAAATGGGCCGACTTCTGGAAAGTTTTACCTGTTCTGGTACTTTGGGGGTTTGCAAATGCGACATGGCCCCATCAAAATCGAGGTTCAAAAAGCCAAAATATCGCTCCCTCCCTTATGCACCCAAACAGCAGTTTACACCCACATGTAGGGTATTGCCAAATTTGAAAGAAATTGCTTGACAAAAAATTTTTGGTGCTTTTTTTTCCAGGATTCCTTGTAAAAAATGAAACATTTTCAGTCTAAAATTGCAGTTTGTTGGAAAAAAATAACATTTTTAATTTTCACAGTGAACACAAAAAAAAATTGTGAAACACCTGTGGGGTCGATATACTCACTCAACCCCTGGATATATTCCTTAAGGGGTGTAGTTTTCCCAATATGGGGTCTTTTAGGGGTGTTCATGAATTTTAGCCCCTTAGGCGTCTGCAAACCCTGAATGTCGCCTAAATAAATAATGAAAATGAGACCCCAGAGTCCAGTAGGTGCTCCTCCTACTCTGGGGCTTGTGGTCGAGCCAAAACGTGCACTAGTCCCACATATGGGATATCTCTGAAAATGGCACAATCTGGGGAATCAATATTAAGTTGCATTTCCCTGATCACATCTACCGTTTTTCCCTTGTGAATAATGGATAAAAAATTGAAAATCTGCAAAAAAAGTGAAATTTCCAAATTTCACCTCCGCTTTGCTTTAAATTCCTGTTGAAAAACCTAGTGGGTTAATAAACTTCCTAAATGCTGTTTTGAATACTTAAAGGTGTGTAGTTTCTTAGATGGAAATCATTTTTGGGGTATTCTAACATACAGGCCAATCAAAATTACGTTAGAACTGGACTGGTCCCCTAAAAAAAATTATATTGCTAATTTTTTGAAAATTGAAAATTACTACTAAATTTCTAAGCCCCCTAATGACATAAATAAAAAAAAGACATTTAAAAAAAAGATTTCCAACCTACAGTTTGACATATGGTTGGGATGTTATAAGCTATTTTGAGTGGAATATCTATCTGTCTTACACACAGAATTTTTGAAGTTTGAAAATGGTAAATTTTCAAATTTTTCACGATTCTTTGATATTTTTCACAAATAAACAAGAACTTTTTGGACCAAAATTTCTTACTATCTTAAAGCACAATGTATTATGAGAAAACAGTTTCTGAATCACATGGATAGGTTAAAGTGTTTAAAAAGTTATTCTCACGTACAGTGAACATGACAGATTTTTAAAATGGGGCTCTGTCAGAGGGCCAAAACTGGCCCGGAGTAAGGGGTTAAAATTATAGACTGTTCATGTCTTTTTCAGTGGGGAAACTTAAACAATCAGCAAGGGATCTATAATTATTTCCTTTTACTGTAGATAAATGGGAAAGGCCCCAGGTAGCTAGCTAGGCCATATTTAGGTCGGTAGACCCTTGTTGGATAAGTTGTTAGGCCCTAGGTAGGTGGTCCGACCCCAGGCAGGTTGGTGGGTAGGCCCAAGTTAGATAAGTAGGCCCCAAGTAGGTAGTTAGGTGAGCCACTGGTGGCTAAGTAGATAGCCCCCAGATAGATAAGTAGGCCCCAGTTAAGTAAGTTGTAGGTGTTTCCTAGTTAGGTAGGTTGCAGGTTGGTGGGCCCCAAGTAGTTAGGCAATAGAGAGGCCCCAGGTAGGTAGGCTGAAGGTAAGTGTTGGTGGGCCCCAGTTAGGTAGGCAGTCGGTAGGTGTTGGTGGGCCCCAGTTAGGTAGGCGGTAGGTAGGTGGAGGGACCCAATTAGATAGGCTATAGTTAGGTACAGCTCCAGTTAGATTGGCTGTAGGTAGGTGATGGGGGGTACAAGTTAGGTAGGCTCTAGGTAGGGAATGGGTCCAGCTAGGTATTCCGTAAGCAGGTGTTGGTGGGCCCCAATTAAGTAGGCTGTAACTAGATGGTAGGCCCCAGTTAGGTAGGGCCCCAGTTAGGTAGGCTATATGTATGTGATGGTGAGCACCAGTTAGGTAGGCTGTAGGTAAGTGTTGGTGGGTCCCAGTTAGGTAAGCTGATGGCAGTTAGGGCCCCACTTAAGTAGGCTGTAGTTAGGTTGTGACCCCCCCTGAGGTAGATGGTAGGTAAGTGCTGGTGGGTCCCAGTTCTGTCGGCTGTAGCATAGCGTTGGTGATCAGCCGTGTGGATCTCTGTAGCTAGCTGGTAGGCCCCAGTTAGGTGAGGTGTAGGTAGCTGGTGGGCTACTGTTAGGTAGGCCGTAGGTAGGTTGGGCCCCAGTTAGGTAAGCTGTAGGTAGATGGTGGGTAGACCCCAGTTAGGTAAGCTGTAGGTAGGTTGTGGGCCCCAGTTAGGTAAGCTGTAGGTAGTTATTACCCCAGTTCGGTAAGCTTTAATTAGGGGTTGGTGGACTCCAGTTAGGTAAGCTGTAGGTAGGTGGTGGGCCCCAGTTAGGTAGGCTGTAGGTAGGTGATGGGCTCCAGTTAGGTAGGCTGTAGGTAGGTGTTGGTGGGCCCCAGTTAGGTAGGCTGTAGGTAGTTAGGGCCCCAGTTAGGTAGGCTGTAGTTAGGTACGCCACATTACTCATAAAAAAGTAAATAAATAAACTCACCTCTCTCCTATTCGCCCCAATGCAACGAGCGGTGGCCCGGCTTCTAGTGAAGCATGGCATAGGTGGCACGATGATGAAACATCATCGCACTGCCTATGTCACCACTAGAGGCCGATGTCTGGTAGGAATAAAGCCTAAGGGCTTAGGCCTACCAGGTTGAATAGGAGAGCACTGGTGATGCTTTGCTCCACTAAGACCATGCAGTCCCGGGAATCAAGGACATTAGCCCTCAATTCCTTGGTTCTGCTTTTGAACACTCAGGACACAGGGCCCGGGTGTTCTGGGTCAGGATGCCGTGGCCAGGCCCCATGAGACAGCGGTGGTACCCAGGGCTGTATTTATAGGTCGTGCTGCCCTAGGCACTAAACCCTAATATGCTCCCATTAACCAATTAGATTCCCAAACGCCCTTTTCATATTATGCCACACCCTTTACAAAAGCCACGCCCACTACAACCATGTAACGGCTCAAGAAGAAAGCTAATTGAAGGGTTTGCCGTCACCCAGCTTTCCTAGATGTTGGAGAACCTATTCAGCATACAGGATAGACGGAAGATGCCGCCACACTGTGCCTACTTTATAAACCATTAGACTTAACCAATAAAAGCCAAAACTGCAGCTTAAAGGAAACATGTCACCATTATTTTATTTTATTTATCAAATCAAGACCCTGATACAAATTTTCTTCTTCGACATTTTTATTTTCTGATTGTAGATTTTAGTTTAGTCATCTGTATATGAGTATAATCAGGGGCGTAACTAGAGAAGCTGGGGCCCCATAGCAAACTTTTGGATGGGGCCCCATGCCCCCCACCTCGCCTGCCTCCCCGACCACAAACATTTACCAGGACATGTAGTTCGATAATGTAGATAATACAAGGAGCAAATAATCTCACCATACTTCTCACTATCATACTGTTACCAAACTGCTACCAAAGTATACCAAAACCAACATTACCAATAAGACTGCTACATATGTGCTACATATGGACCTGATTATACCGTCAGAACACAACCACAAATTACCACCACATAGTGACTGAATAATACCCTACAGTATTACTGATCAGCATACAAAAGACCAATAGTACCACCATATAGTGACCATATAGTAGTATATACTAATGTACACAGGCTCTGCAGACTGTATATAACCACCATACAGTGACCATATAGTGGTAGACACCAGTGTACACAGTCTCTGCAGACTGTATATAACCACCATATAGTGACCATATAGTGGTAGTAACCAGTGTACACAGGCTCTGCAGACTGTATATAACCACCATAAAGTGACCATATAGTGGTAGACACCAGTGTACACAGACATAAATGATTACAGTGCAGTTACGTCTTGTGACTCACAGGTGACGTTTCTGATAAGTCGTTGACTTCCCCTTTTGTTCTGCATTCGGTCCAGTCGGCCATGATGACGTCTCAGGGCCACTTGTCCCTGCAGATTAAGACACAAATATCGTAGAATCCGTACATTTCCAGCACCTCACTCCCTGCCCCCCTGGCTATATGGGGTCCATTTAGGCAGGCAGGGTTTACATAGGATAGAGGGCCCAGATGGGCCAGGTTAGGTTTGGCAATAAGGTCCCCACTTTAGGCGGGGTTTTTAGGAAGCTATAGGGCCCCATAAGGGGCAGTCAAGCAGGGTTTAGGTATAGGGCCCCATATAGACAGGCAGGCAGGGTATAGGGGCCATATAGGTAGGAAGGTAGGGTTTAGGTAGCTATAGTGCCATATATGTATGTAGGCAGGCAGGCCTTAGGGTAGGCTATAGGGGGCCCATACAGGCAGGCAGGGCATAGAGCAAGCTATAGGGACTATATAAAGGCAGACAGGGCTTTGGGGAGGCTATAGGGGCTACATATAGGCAGGCAGGGCTTTGGGGGGGCTATATACAGGCAGGCAGGTAGGGCTATATACAGGCAGGCAGGTAGGGAGGGCTATATACAGACAGGCAGGTAGGGAGAGCTATATACAGGCAGGCAGGTAGGTAGGGCTATATACAGGCAGGCAGGTAGGGCTATATACAAACAGGCAGGTAGGTAGGGGCTGTATACAGGCAGGCTGGTAGGGCTATATACAGGCAGGTAGGTAGGGCTATATATAGGCAGGCAGGTAGGTAGGGGCTGTATACAGGCAGGCAGGTAGGGCTATATACAGGCAGGCAGGTATGGCTATATACAGGCAGGCAGGTAAGTAGGACTATATACAGGCAGGCAGGTAGGGGCTGTATACAGGCAGGCAGGTAGGGCTATATACAGGCAGGCAGGTAGGTAGGGCTATATACAGGCAGGTAGGTAGGGGCTGTATACAGGCAGGCAGGTAGGGCTATATACAGGCAGGCAGGTAGGTAGGGGCTGTATACAGGCAGGCAGGTAGGGCTATATACAGGCAGGCAGGTAGGGAGGGCTATATACAGGCAGACAGGTAGGGAGAGCTATATACAGGCAGGCAGGTAGGTAGGGCTATATACAGGCAGGCAGGTAGGTAGGGCTATATACAGGCAGGCAGGCAGGTAGGGGCTATATACAGGCAGGCAGGTAGGGCTATATACAGGCAGGTAGGTAGGGGCCCTATACAGGTAGGTAGGGCTATATACAGGCAGGCAGGTAGGTAGGGCTATATACAGGAAGGCAGGTAGGGAGGGCTATATACAGGCAGGCAGGTAGGGCTATATACAGGCAGGCAGGTAGGGCTATATACAGACAGGCAGGTAGGTAGGGGCTGTATACAGGCAGGCAGGTAGGGCTGTATACAGGCAGGTAGGTAGGGCTATATACAGGCAGGCAGGTAGATAGGGGCTGTATACAGGCAGGCAGGTAGGGCTATATACAGGCAGGTAGGTAGGGGCTGTATACAGACAGGCAGGTATGGCTATATACAGGCAGGCAGGTAGGTAGGGCTATATACAGGCAGGTAGGTAGGGGCTGTATTTCAGGCAGGAGGTTTGGGGTATATACAGGCAGGCAGGTAGGTAGGGCTATATACAGGCAGGCAGGTAGGGCTATATACAGGCAGGCAGGTAGGTAGGGCTATATACAGGCAGGCAGATAGGTAAGGGTTGTATACAGGTAGACAATTCGGGCTATATACAGGCAGGTAGGTAGGTAGGGCTATATACATGCAGGCAGGTAGGGCTATATACAGGCAGGCAGGCAGGCAGTTAGGGGCTATATACAGGCAGGCAGGTAGGGCTATATACAGGCAGATAGGTAGGGGCCCTATACAGGTAGGTAGGGCTATATACAGGCAGGCAGGTAGAGAGGGCTATATACAGGCAGGCAGGTAGGTAGGGCTATATACAGGCAGGCAGGTAGGGCTATATACAGACAGGCAGGTAGGTAGGGGCTGTACACAGGCAGGCAAGTAGGGCTATATACAGGCAGGTATGGCTATATACAGGCAGACAGGTAAGTAGGACTATATACAGGCAGGCAGGTAGGTAGGGGCTGTATACAGACAGGCAGGTAGGGCTATATACAGGCAGGCAGGTAGGTGGGGCTATATACAGGCAGGTAGGTAGGGGTATATACAGGCAGGCAGGTAGGGCTATATACAGGCAGGCAGGCAGGTAGGGGCTATATACAGGCAGGCAGGTAGGGCTATATACAGGCAGGTAGGTAGGGGCCCTATACAGGTAGGTAGGGCTATATACAGGCAGGCAGGTAGGTAGGGCTATATACAGGAAGGCAGGTAGGGAGGGCTATATACAGGCAGGCAGGTAGGACTATATACAGACAGGTAGGTAGGGGCTGTATACAGGCAGGCAGGTAGGTAGGGCTATATACAGGAAGGCAGGTAGGGAGGGCTATATACAGGCAGGCAGGTAGGTAGGGCTATATACAGGAAGGCAGGTAGGGAGGGCTATATACAGGCAGGCAGGTAGGTAGGGCTATATACAGGCAGGCAGGTAGGGCTATTTACAGACAGACAGGTAGGTAGGGGCTGTATACAGGCAGGCAGGTAGGTAGGGGCTGTATACAGGCAGGCAGGTAGGGCTATATACAGGCAGGTATGGCTATATACAGGCAGACAGGTAAGTAGGACTATATACAGGCAGGCAGGTAGGTAGGGGCTGTATACAGACAGGCAGGTAGGGCTATATACAGGCAGGCAGGTAGGTGGGGCTATATACAGGCAGGTAGGTAGGGTTATATACAGGCAGGCAGGTAGGTGGGGCTATATACAGGCAGGTAGGTAGGAGCCCTATACAGGTATGTAGGGCTATATACAGGCAGGCAGGTAGGTAGGGCTATATACAGGAAGGCAGGTAGGGAGGGCTATATACAAGCAGGCAGGTAAGACTATATACAGACAGGTAGGTAGGGGCTGTATACAGGCAGGCAGGTAGGTAGGGGCTGTATACAGGCAGGCAGGTAGGGCTATATACAGGCAGGTATGGCAATATACAGGCAGGCAGGTAAGTAGGACTATATACAGGCAGGCAGGTAGGTAGGGGCTGTATACAAACAGGCAGATAGGGCTATATACAGACAGGCAGGTAGGTGGGGCTATATACAGGCAGGTAGGTAGGTAGGGCTATATACAGGCAGGCAGGTAGGGCTATATACAGGCAGGCAGGTAGGGCTATATACAGGCAGGTAGGTAGGGGGCCTTTTACGGTTAGGTAGGGGCTATTTTACAGGCAGGCAGGGAGGTAGGGCTATATACAGGAAAGGGAGTAAGGGGGGGGCTATATACAGGCAGGCAGGTAGGGTTATATACAGACAGGTAGGTAGGGGCTGTATACAGGCAGGCAGGTAGGGCTATAAACAGACAGGTAGGTAGGGCTTATACAGGCAGGAGGTTGGTAGGGGCTGTTTTACAGGCAGGCAGGTAGGGCTATATACAGGCAGGCAGGTATGGCTATATACAGGCAGGCAGGTAAGTAGGACTATATACAGGCAGGCAGGTAGGTATGGGCTGTATACAGACAGGCAGGTAGGGCTATATACAGGCAGGCAGGTAAGTAGGGCTATATACAGGTAGGTAGGTAGGGGCTGTATACAGGCAGGCAGGTAGGGCTATATACAAGCAGGCAGGTAGGTAGGGGGTGTATACAGGCAGGCAGGTAGGGCTACATACAGGCAGGCAGGTAGGTAGGGGCTGTATACAGGCAGGCAGTTAGGGCTATATACAGGCAGGTAGGTAGGGCTATATACAGGCAGGCAGGTAGGGCTATATACAGGCAGGCAGGCAGGTAGGGGCTATATACAGGCAGGCAGGTAGGGCTATATACAGGCAGGTAGGTAGGGGCCCTATACAGGTAGGTAGGGCTATATACAGGCAGGCAGGTAGGTAGGGCTATATACAGGCAGGCAGGTAGGTAGGGGCTGTATACAGGCAGGCAGGTAGGGGCTATATACAGGCAGGCAGGTAGGGCTATTAACAGGCAGGGAGGTAGGTAGGGGCTGTATAGGGCAGTCAGGTAGGGCTATATACAGGCAAACAGGTAGGGCTATATACAGGCAGGCTGGTAGGTACGGGCTGTTATACAGGCAGGGAGGTGGGGTATATACAGGCAGGCAGGTATGGCTATATACAGGCAGGCAGGTAAGTAGGACTATATATAGACAGGCAGGTAGGTAGGGGCTGTATACAGGCAGGCAGGTAGGGCTATATACAGGCAGGCAGGTATGGCTATATACAGGCAGGCAGGTAAGTAGGACTATATACAGACAGGCAGGTAGGTAGGGCTATATACAGGCAGGCAGGTAGGTGGGGCTATATACAGGCAGGTAGGTAGGTAGGGGCTGTATACAGGCAGGCAGGTAGGGCTATATACAGGCAGGTAGGTAGAGGCCCTATACAGGTAGGTAGGGCTATATATAGGCAGGTAGGTAGGGCTATATACAGGAAGGCAGGTAGGGAGAGCTATATACAGGCAGGCAGGTAGGTAGGGCTATATACAGGCAGGCAGGTAGGGCTATATACAGACAGGCAGGTAGGTAGGGGCTGTATACAGGCAGGCAGGTAGGGCTATATACAGGCAGGTAGGTAGGGCTATATACAGGCAGGCAGGTAGGTAGGGGTTGTATACAGGCAGGCAGGTAGGGCTATACACAGGCAGGCAGGTATGGCTATATACAGGCAGGCAGGTAAGTAGGACTATATACAGGCAGGCAGGTAGGTAGGGGCTGTATACAGACAGGCAGGTAGGGCTATATACAGGCAGGCAGGTAGGTAGGGCTATATACAGGCAGGTAGGTAGGGGCTGTATACAGGCAGGCAGGTAGGGCTATATACAGGCAGGCAGGTAGGTAGGGCTATATACAGATACAGGCAGGCAGGTTTGGGCTATATACAGGCAGGCAGGTAGGAGGGGCTGTATACAGGCAGGCAGGGTGGGCTATAAACAGGCAGGCAGGTAGGTAGGGCTATATACAGGCAGGCAGGTAGGTAGGGGCTGTATACAGGCAGGCAGGTAGGGCTATATACAGGCAGGTAGGTAGGGGCTGTATACAGGCAGGCAGGTAGGGCTATATACAGGCAGGCAGGTAGGGGCTGTATACAGGCAGGACAGGATTCATTAATATAATAAAAAAAAAATAATAAGAAAGCACTTACTCACCAGCTCCACGCTCCCTCGCAGCTTGGCTCCCGGGCAGTCTGTGCTCAGCTCGGGCTGCACGATGATATGACATCATCGCGCAGCCCACATCAGCACTTTGGGCCGGCGTCTAGCAGCCGTGCAGTCCTGCGTCTGAGTGCTCGGGCTGGAGGGCGCGGACGTTCAGAGGAGGTATGCGCCAGGCCCCGCAGCTCCGCGTCCGCCGGCAGTGAACTGTTATGTTCGCTGCCGGCGGGAGCAGGAGCCGCACTACCGGGGGAGCAGATGGATCAGTAGCTTCCCTGGGGCACGGGCCCCCTAAGAGCAAGGGCCCCAGGGCAGCTGCTACGTCTGCTCCCTGTAGTTACGCCCCTGACTATGATCTATGACAGACATTCTCGCCCATAGCAACAAATCAGACTTTATTTTCCCAGAATGTTCTAAGAAATGAAGGCAGTGGTAGGGGAGAAGGGGGGAGGGCAGGGAAGGGCACTGGGGGCCCCTTGCCTTCCCAGTGGACAGGTCTCATAGTTAGATGGAAGGTCTAATAGGATTATATAGGGGAGATGGCCAGGTGGTCAACAGCATAACAGCCCAAAGGTGTCCATACGCGCCTTTTTGATGCGTTTGTTAAAGTGTGTTTTTGTGCAGAAAGGCACGGTGATTAATACTGTACATTGCTGTACAAAAATCGCAGCAAAAATCGTGATTTTACCGCGATTTTTGTGCAGTAATGTACAGCATCAATTGTTGTGTCGACCTGCACAAAAAACACATATTAAGAAACGCATCAAAAACGTACTGTGTGAGAGCACCCTTAGGCTGTTATGCTGTATGACCACCTGGCCCTAAGAGATGCCGCCCTAGACACCCACCTATATGATACCTATATACACATCCATGAGAGCCCTATATGATACTGAAAACCTATACAACACTTCACATGACAGACAGCTCCATATAGTCTGATACCTCCTTTATATGATAGACAGCTCCATATAGTCTGATACCTCCTATTATATGATAGACAGCTCCATATAGTCTGATACCTCCTATTATTTTTAGACAGCTCCAAAATTAGTCTGATACCTCCTTATTTATTTAGACAGCTCCTTACAGTCTGATACTTCTATTATATGATGACAGCTCCTATAGTCTGATACCTCCTATTATATAATAGACAGTTCCATATATTGATACCTCCTATTATATGATAGACATCTCCATATAGTCTGATACCCCTATTATATGTTTGACAGCTCCATATAGTCTGATTACCTCAATTATATGATAGACAGCTCCATATAGTCTGATTTCCTCCCATTAGATGATAGACAGCTCCCTATAGTCTGATACCTCCTATGATAGACAGCTCATATAGTCTGATACCTCCTATAAATAGCTCCATATAGTCTGATACCTCCCCATTATATGAAAAGTGACACACAAACTCCATTATGTCCCGGCACCTATAACATGTTCCCTGCCTTCCCCCATCCTCCCACCATTCCTAACACCTCTCACTCACGTTTCACCTGCCCCGAGCCCCCACTCACGTTTCACCTGCCTCCACTCCCCACTCACGTTTCGCCTGCCTCCAGCCCCCAATGAGACCCCAGAGGCCAGTAGGTGCTCCTCCTACTCTCGGGCTTGTGGTTGAGCCAAATCGCGCACTAGTCCCACATATGGGATATCTCTGAAAACGGCACAATCTGGGGAATCAATATTAAGTTGCATTTCCCTGATCACATCTACCGTGTTCTTGTGAATAATGGATAAAAATTGAAAATCTGCAAAAAAAGCGAAATTTCAAAATTTCACCTCCGCTGTGCTTTAATTCCTGTGAAACACCTAGTGGGTTAATAAACTTCCTAAATGCTGTTTTGAATACTTTAAGGGGTGTAGTTTCTTAGATCAGGGGTCCTCAAACTTTTTAGACCGGGGGCCAGTTCACGGTCCCTCAGACCATCGGAGGGCCGGAATATAGTTTAAAAAAAAAGTTTTACTTTGTGGGTCGATACAATTACAGTGATACCCAATTTATTATTGAATTTAGGTCCCCCAGCAGACGTAGGTGAATTTAGGTCCCCCAGCAGGTCTGTAGGTAGAATTAGGGCCCCCAGCAGGTCTGTAGGTAGAATTAGGGCCCCCAGCAGGTCTGTAGGTAGAATTAGGACCCCCAGCAGGTCTGTAGGTAGATTTAGGGCCCCCAGCAGGTCTGTAGGTAGATTTAGGGCCCCCAGCAGGTCTGTAGGTAGAATTAGGGCCCCCAGCAGGTCTGTAGGTAGATTTAGGGCCCCCAGCAGGTCTGTAGATCGAATTAGGGCCCCAGCAGGTCTGTAGGTAGAATTAGGGCCCCCAGCAGGTCTGTAGGTAGATTTAGGGCCCCCCGCAGGTCTGTAGGTATAATTAGGGCCCCCAGCAGGTCTGTAGGTATATTTAGGGCCCCCTGCAGGTCTGTATGTAGAATTTGGGCCCCCAGCAGGTCTGTAGGTAGAATTAGGGCCCCCAGCAGGTCTGTAGGTAGAATTAGGCCCCCAGCAGGTATAGGTACATTTAGGCCCCCAGCAGATGTCGGTAGAATTAGGCCCCCAGCAGGTGTAGGTAGAATTAGGCCCCCAGCAGGTCTGTAGGTAGAATTAGGCCCCCAGCAGGTGTAGATAGAATAAGGCTCCCCAGCAGGTATAGGTACATTTAGGCCCCAGCAGGTGTAGGTAGAATTAGGCCCCCAGAAGGTGTAGGTAGAATTAGGCCCCCCAGGAGGTGTAGGTACATTTAGGCCCCCAGCAGACATAGGGAGAATTAGGACCCCAGCAGGTGTAGAGATAATTAAAAATAAAAAACTGACATCACTCACTTACCTGGCTCCCCGCCGCTGTCGCTGCTCCTGGCTTCTTCTTCGGGCGGCGTGACTTCACCAGGCCGCGCCGCAGAGTGATGACGCTGACGCCGCCCGTGCTGTGGACTCTGGTGAGGCGCATCCTTCCTGCACCTCACCAGAGTACTCTGTAGAGGGGGGAGCCCCTGCTCTCCGCAGAAGCATCGATCTGTATGTGCGTCCGGCGGACGCACATATAGTTAGTCCCGGCGCCGCTGCCATCACCAATCGCTAAGGTTCTAAGCCGGTACCTTAGTGATCGGTATCGACTTAGGACCCTAACGATCGGCGGCGGGGGGTAGCGGCATCGCCGGGGACTACTGTGGGTGGGGGACACTGTGCAGCGGACGGGAGGTGCCTGAGGGTGGACATTTACAATATATAGGAGGTGCCTGTGAGTGGCAGAGGGCGGACATTCTGCGTATACATTGCACAGTGTCCGCCCTCTGCCACTCACAGGAACCTCCCATATATTGTAAGTGTCCGCCCTCTGGCACCTCCCTTGCGCTGCAGTGTCTGCCCCCCGAAGCTGGCCCCTGCTGTTGCGTGGCTCCCACCAATGACTTTCATATTATCTGTCACCGCCCATGGCACCTCCCATCATATGGGAGGTGCCGTGGGCGGTGACAGGTGATGTGAGGCAGCGTGACAGCAGGGGCCAGAGCGCACAGCAACTCAGAGGACTGCGGCTCTGCCGCTGCCACCACCGGTGCTGCAGGTGGCAGTGGCGGGCCGGATAAAAATCCTCGGCGGGCCGTAGTTTGAGGACCCCTGTCTTAGATGAAGTCATTTATGGGGGCATCTAACATACAGGCCAATCAAAATTACGTTTGAACCGGACTGGTCCCTAAAAAAAATTATATTGCTAATTTTATTGAAAATTTGAAAATTACTGCTAAATTTCTAAGGCCCCTAATGACATAAATAAAAAAAAGACATTTAAAAAAAAGATGCCAACCTACAGTAGACATATGGTTGGTGCTAGTTATAAGCTATTTTGAGTGGAATATCTATCTGTCTTACACACAGAAATTTTTGAAGTTTGAAAATGGTAAATTTTTCAAATTTTTCACGATTCTTTGATATTTTTCACAAATAAACAATAACTTTTTGGACCAAAATTTCTTACTATCTTAAAGCACAATGTATTACGAGAAAACAGTCTCTGAATCACATGGATAGGTTAAAGTGTCAAAAAGTTATTCTCACGTACAGTGACACATGACAGATTTCAAAAATGGGGCTCTGTCAGAGAGGCCAAAACTGGCTCCGGCAGTAAGGGGTTAAAATTATAGACTGTTCATGTCTTTGTCAGTGGGCAAACTTACACAATCAGCAAGGGATCATATAATTATTTCCTTCACTGTAGATAAATGGGAAAGGCCCCAGGTAGCTAGATAGGCCATATTTAGGTCGGTAGACCCTTGTTGGATAAGTTGTTAGGCCCTAGGTAGGTGGTCCGACCCCAGGCAGGTTGGTGGGTAGGCCCAAGTTAGATAAGTAGGCCACAAGTGGGTATTTAGGTGAGCCACTGGTGGCTAAGTAGATAGCCCCCAGATAGATAAGTAGGCCCCAGTTAAGTAAGTTGTAGGTGTTTCCTAGTTAGGTAGGTTGCAGGTTGGTGGGCCCCAAGTAGGTAGGCACTAGAGGGGCCCAGGTAGGTAGGCTGAAGGTAAGTGTTGGTGAGCCCCAGTTTGGAACACTGTAGGTAGCTGGTAGGCCCCAGTTAGGTAAGGTGTAGGTAGCTGGTGGGCTACTGTTAGGTAGGCCATAGGTAGGTTGGGCCCCAGTTAGGTAAGCTGTTGGTAGGTGGTGGGCCCAAGTTAGGTATGCTGTAGGTAGGTTGTGGGCCCCAGTTAGGTAAGCTGTAGGTAGTTATTACCCCAGTTCGGTAAGCTTTAATTAGGTGTTGGTGGGCCCCAGTTAGGTAAGCTGTAGGTACGTGGTGGGCCCCAGTTAGGTATGCTGTAGGTAGGTGGTGGTTCCCAGTTAGGTAGGCTGTAGGTAGGTGTTGGTGGGCCCCAGTTAGGAAGGCTGTAGGTAGTTAGGGCCCCAGTTAGGTAGGCTGTAGTTAGGTACGCCACATTACTCATAAAAAAGTAAATAAATAAACTCACCTCTCTCTCATTCGCCCCAATGCAACGAGCGGTGGCCCGGCTTCTAGTGAAGCATGGCATAGGTGGCACGATGATGAAACATCATCGCACTGCCTATGTCGTTGACTTCCCCTTTTGTTCTGCATTCGGTCCAGTCGGCCATGATGACGTCTCAGGGCCACTTGTCCCTGAAGATTAAGACACAAATATCTTAGAAGCCTCACTTTTCCAGCACCTCACTCCCTGCCCCCCTGGCTATATGGGGTCCATTTAGGCAGGCAGGGTTTACATAGGCTATAGAGGGCCCCAGATAGGCCAGGTTTAGGTAGGCAATAGGGTCCCCACATAGGCAGGGTTTAGGAAGCTATAGGGCCCCATAATGGCAGTCAAGCAGGTATAGGGCCCCATATAGACAGGCAGGCAGGGTATAGGGGCCATATAGGTAGGAAGGTAGGGTTTAGGTAGCTATAGGGCCATATATGTAGGCAGGCAGGCCTTAGGGTAGGCTATAGGGGGCCCATACAGGCAGGCAGGGCATAGAGCAAGCTATAGGGACTATATATAGGCAGGCAGGGCTTTGGGGAGGCTATAGGGGCTACATATAGGCAGGCAGGGCTTTGGGGGGGCTATATACAGGCAGGCAGGTAGGGCTATATACAGGCAGGCAGGTAGGTAGGGCTATATACAGGCAGGCAGGTAGGTAGGGCTATATACAGGCAGGCAGGTAGGTAGGGCTATATACAGGCAGGCAGGTAGGGCTATATACAGACAGGCAGGTAGGTAGGGGCTGTATACAGGCAGGCAGGTAGGGCTATATACAGGCAGGTAGGGCTATATACAGGCAGGCAGGTAGGTAGGGGCTGTATACAGGCAGGCAGGTAGGGCTATATACAGGCAGGCAGGTATGGCTATATACAGGCAGGCAGGTAAGTAGGACTATATACAGGCAGGCAGGTAGGTAGGGGCTGTATACAGACAGGCAGGTAGGGCTATATACAGGCAGGCAGGTAGGTGGGGCTATATACAGGCAGGTAGGTAGGTAGGGCTATATACAGGCAGGCAGGTAGGGCTATATACAGGCAGGCAGGTAGGGGCTATATACAGGCAGGCAGGTAGGGCTATATACAGGCAGGTAGGTAGAGGCCCTATACAGGTAGGTAGGGCTATATACAGGCAGGTAGGTAGGGCTATATACAGGAAGGCAGGTAGGGAGAGCTATATACAGGCAGGCAGGTAGGTCGGGCTATATACAGGCAGGCAGGTAGGGCTATATACAGACAGGCAGGTAGGTAGGGGCTGTTTACAGGCAGGCAGGTAGGGCTATATACAGGCAGGTAGGTAGGGCTATATACAGGCAGGCAGGTAGGTAGGGGCTGTATACAGGCAGGCAGGTAGGGCTATATACAGGCAGGCAGGTAGGTAGGGGCTGTATACAGGCAGGCAGGTAGGGCTATATACAGGCAGGCAGGTAGGTAGGGCTATATACAGGCAGGCAGGTAGGTAGGGGCTGTATACAGGCAGGCAGGTAGGGCTATATACAGGCAGGCAGGTAGGTAGGGGCTGTATACAGGCAGGCAGGTAGGGCTATATACAGGCAGGCAGGTAGGTAGGGGCTGTATACAGGCAGGCAGGATTCATTAATGTTAAAAAAAAATAATAAGAAAGCACTTACTCACCAGCTCCATGCTCCCTCGCAGCTTGGCTCCCGGGCAGTCTGTGCTCGGCTCGGGCTGCACGATGATATGACATCATCGCGCAGCCCACATCAGCACTTTGGGCCGGCGTCTAGCAGCCGTGCAGTCCTGCGTCTGAGTGCTCGGGCTGGAGGGCGCGGACGTTCAGAGGAGGTATGCGCCAGGCCCCGCAGCTCCGCGTCCGCCGGCAGTAAACTGTTATGTTCGCTGCCGGCGGGAGCAGGAGCCGCACTACCGGGGGAGCAGATGGGTCAGTAGCTTCCCCGGGGCACGGGCCCCCTAAGAGCATGGGCCCCAGGGCAGCTGCTACGTCTGCTCCCCCTGTAGTTACGCCCCTGAGTATGATCTATGACAGACATTCTCGCCCATAGCAACAAATCAGACTTTATTTTCCCAGAATGTTCTAAGAAATGAAGGCAGTGGTAGGGGAGAAGGGGGAGGGCAGGGAAGACACTGGGGCCCCTTGCCTTCCCAGTGGACAGGTCTCATAGTTAGATGGAAGGTCTAATAAAATTATATAGGTGAGATGGCCAGGTGGTCATACAGCATAACCGCCTAAAGGTGCCCTCATACAGCGCCTTTTTGATGCGTTTGTTAAAGTGTGTTTTTGTGCAGAAAGGCACGGTGATTAATACTGTACATTGCTGTACAAAAATCGCAGCAAAAATCGTGATTTTACCGCGATTTTTGTGCAGTAATGTACAGCATCAATTGTTGTGTCGACCTGCACAAAAAACGCACATTAACAAACGCATCAAAAACGTACTGTGTGAGAGCACCCTTAGGCTGTTATGCTGTATGACCACCTGGCCCTAAGAGATGCCGCCCTAGACACCCGCCTATATGATACATATATACACATCCCATGAGAGCCCTATATGATACTGACACCTATACAACACATCACATGACAGACAGCTCCATATAGTCTGATACCTCCTATTATATGATAGACATCTCCATATAGTCTGATACCTCCCATTATATGATAGACAGCTCCATATAGTCTGATACCTCCTATTATATGATAGACAGCTCCATATAGTCTGATACCTCCCATTATATGATAGACAGCTCCAAATAGTCTGATACCTCCTATTATATGATAGACAGCTCCATATAGTCTGATACCTCCTATTATATGATAGACAGCTCCATACAGTCTGATACCTTCTATTATATGATAGACAGCTCCATATAGTCTGATACCTCCTATTATATAATAGACAGCTCCATATAGTCTGATATCTCCTATTATATGATAGACAGCTCCATATAGTCTGATACCTCCTATTATATGATAGACAGCTCCATATAGTCTGATACCTCCTATTATATGATAGACAGCTCCATATAGTCTGATACCTCCCATTATATGATAGACAGCTCCATATAGTCTGATACCTCCTATGATAGACAGCTCCATATAGTCTGATACCTCCTATGATAGACAGCTCCATATAGTCTGATACCTCCCATTATATGACAGTGACACACAGCTCCATATAGTCTGGCACCTATAACATGTTCCCCTGCCTTCCCCCATCCTCCCACCATTCCTAACACCTCTCACTCACATTTCACCTGCCTCCAGTCCCCACTCACGTTTCACCTGCCTCCACTCCCCACTCACGTTTCACCTGCCTCCAGCCCCCACTCACGTTTCACCTGCCTCCAGCCCCAACTCACGTTTCACCTGCCTCCAGCCCCACTCACGTTTCACCTGCCTCCACTCCCCACTCACGTTTCACCTGCCTCCAGCCCCACTCACGTTTCACCTTCCTCCAGCCCCCACTCACGTTTCACCTGCCTCCAGCCCCCAATCACGTTTCACCTGCCTCCACTCCCCACTCACGTTTCACCTGCCTCCAGCCCCCACTCACGTTTCACCTGCCTCCACTCTCCACTCATGTTTCACCTGCCTCCACTCCCCACTCACGTTTCACCTGCCTCCACTCCCCACTCACGTTTCCCCTGCCTCCACTCCCCACTCATGTTTCACCTGCCTCCACTCCCCACTCACGTTTCACCTGCCTCCAGCCCCCACTCACGTTTCACCTGCCTCCACTGCCCACTCACGTTTCACCTGCCTCCAGCCCCCACTCACGTTTCACCTGCCTCCACTCCCCACTCACGTTTCACCTGCCTCCAGCCCCACTCACGTTTCACCTGCCTCCACTCCCCACTCACGTTTTACCTGCCTCCAGCCCCCACTCACGTTTCCCCTGACTCCACTCCCCACTCACGTTTCACCTGCCTCCAGCCCCCACTCCCGTTTCACCTGCCTCCACTCCCCATTCACGTTTTACCTGCCTCCAACCCCCACTCACGTTTCACCTGCCTTCACTCCCCACTCACGTTTCCCGGCCTCCACTCCCCACTCACGTTTCACCTGCCTCCACTCCCCACTCACGTTTCACCTGCCTCCACTCCCCACTCACGTTTCTCCTGCCTCCAACCCACACTCACGTTTCACCTGCCTCCACTCCCCACTCACGTTTCACCTGCCTCCACTCCCCATTCACGTTTCACCTGCCTCCACCCTCCCCTCCCATCCCCCGAATCACTTACCTGTCATGAGGAGCGGGAGGCCTTGGTTTTCTGCTCTTCGGCGCCGTCCGTGCGCTGCTGAGAGGAGTGGGATAGGCGCGCTGCTCCTCTCTCTCTCTCTTGCTGGCATTTTCCGCTCTTCAGTGGCCAGCGCGTGCTGTTAAGGAGAGTGGGAGGAGCAGCGCTGCCCCCCTCTTGTCCCAGCAGCGCACTGTGCCACTGAGGAGATAGACAGCATCAGCGCAGCTTGCTGATGCTGTCTGTCATAACAACGGAGCACCGGAAGGGAGAAGCAGCATGTCCCTACCGACGCTCCATTGTCCGCTGCCGCTCTGCTGTCCAAGTTGAAAAGTTGCTAAGGGACCGCCACACCCCCCCCGGGCTCCACCCCCACACAACTATCCCCCCCCCCCCTCTCCCCGGCTCTGACCACTCGGGAAGGGGGATGTCCCTGGAGGGTGGGAGAAAACAAAAAAGGGAAAAAAAGAGAGAGCCTGCTGCCGTGCCACCCACTAGGAGGTGCCGCCCTAGGCACGTGCCCACGGGTGCCTAGTGGGAAATACGGCCCTGGTGGTACCTCCAAAGCATGGGACCCACTGGGGATTTCACCGACTTCCCAAAGGGTCAGTCCAAGCCTGTGTAAAAATATATCAAAGGTCAATATAGAGACTGAATGCAGAACAAGGGGGATTTTCTACATCTAGAGGAAAGGAGGTTTCTACATAAACATAGAAGAAGATTGTTTACTGTTAGTACAGATCTATGAATTTATTCTTGTTTGAATTGGATTCGGGGAGGATTTTTTCTCTTAAAATTAGGACAGTTGTCTTTTACCTTATAGGTTTTTTTGGCTTCCTCTGGATTAACACTATAGGATAATAGACTAACTTGAAGGGCATATGTCTTTTTTTCAGCCTTATAAACTATTTAGCTCTGTAACTAAACACCGTCACCTTTCCGTTCATTGCACCTGCTTAACAGAGGGTAGGAGTCTCTCAGTTTGAGGAAAGTTCAGGTCCCACAAATTCATGGCATATCCATTGGGTATGCCAAAACTGTACAAAATGGGAATTACTGTTGGGGTTGAGGTCGTAAGCTAGCACCAAGATTTAAAAACATTGAATAGGGAACTGAAAAAAAAAAAAGGTTGGAATTTTTAGTACCCTGTACAGTTGGTAGCAAAAGGGTTGAAGCCTAGTTTCACAAGACACGGTGTCAAGAAAGTAGCAAGGCCCTAGCCAAAGCTTGTGTAGAATTTGTGTGGGTTTTAAAAAAAAACAAAAAAATAAATTCTTGGGGTTTTTTTTTCCGCTCTTTGGGGCCTATACGGCTATATTACCGGTTCGTAGATTAGGGCCCCAAAATTTATATATTTTTTTTAGCCTCCGGGGGATGACGGGAACCCAGTTGCCGGGCCCCAAAAGCCAGGGGATCGGGGACCGCCCCCCCAAAGGGTGGCTCTGCCCCGCACTGGGCCGGCGGCACACGGGGAGGCCCCCCCGCCCCCACTTGGGGCAGGGGAAAATTCCCGCCCCGCCGTGAGCGGGGCCGACAGCCCATAGGCTTCTGGTCTAGGAAATCCTGGGAGCAATGGCCCAGTGTAGGCAGGGAGCATGGAAAGGTAAATTGCGTTTTATTATTATTTTTTTTTACTTAAACAAAAAAAAACAAAAGGGAGGCTTTTCCCTACGGGGGGCAAATAAAACTAAAGGGGGCTATATCCCCACGGGGGGCCCATATAAACTCGGGAAAGCTTATCAGCCAGGGGCTATTAAACTACGGGGATTATACACCTACAGGGGATATATCACCTCAAGGGGCCAATAAACCACAGGGGACTTATTCCCCTACAGGGGGGCCAATATACCTACAGGGGTTTATATCACCTACGGGTCGAAACCCAAGGGTCTAATCACCTACAAGGGGCATTCACCTCAGGGGCATATAAATACGGGGGGGCTAGTAACCTACAACGGCATATAAACTACAGGGGGGCTATGTAACCTACAGGGGAGCTATATATCCTACAGTGGCCATATAACCTACATGGGGGCCTATATTCTACAAGGGGCCTATAACCCACAAGGGGCTGTATATCTCCCTACAGGGGGCTGTAAATCTCCCACGGGGGGCTTAAACCACCTACATGGGGCAGAAATCTACCTACAAAGGCTTATACCTATTACTGGGGTCTAATACCTCCCCTTTTTAATGGTGGAAACTTTACTACCTATTTTCTTAAAGGGGGGGCCCCAAAAACAGAGGTGGGAATTTAGGAAGTCTGAAAAGTGGGAAGCAAAGATTTTTGCGTAAATTCTGCCGGAGTTTTTGTGGTCGGGGAATTTTTCAGACGGCTAGCCCAAGGGAGAAAAAAAGGGGAAAAAAAACAATTCAGACTGATCAAGATGATGTCTTTAAACCCCCGGGATGTCAGGATTTTTTTGCATCTCTTTTAGATCATGGTAGTCACGTCATGTGGGGAAACCTGAGCGGGTGTTGATCCTAGCGCTCTCTATAGGGCATGTTGTGGGTTATAATTTGTTACGATTATTATTTTTCCTGTGAGGGGTTGTGTTTTTGGGGGGGCCCAGTCAGAGCTCTCCCCCAGGGGTCCATTATGCGTAAAGATTTGGGACACATGGACACAAAGATTGGACACATTTATATTGTGTCTCAAAGAAGTGTCAAAAAAAAAGGAAGTAAAAACCACCCAACTTCACAGTGGGAGACAAGACAACTTTGTTCAACCCCTTTTTTGCTGCACAGTTTGGTGCACCTTTGTGTCTCACAATGGCACACATTTATAAAGTGCTGAGACACTTCAACTTACTGCGAATCTACCTAACTTACAAGAAAAAAAGTCAAAAATCTAGCGTTTTCAACATGGTCAAAAGTTTCAAAATTAAGTGTTGAACACACTGAAACTATTGTGAAAAAACCCCATTTTTTTGTACAAATTTTTTTTACTGCACTTGTAATGTAGCAATGAAAAAAAGTAAAATAATTGCCTAGTCATTAAGGTCTAAAATAGGCTTGTCACTAAAGGGTTAAATTATTCTTGGCTTAAAATTTATCTTTAATAGTGTGAAAATAATGTAAAAATTTTTAAACAGTTGAAAATTTTTTTTATGTGTATTAGCAGAATAGCACATTTATTTAACTTTTTTTATTAACACCTTGTTAGTAAACCCATCAAATTTTAAAAAAAAATCAGTATGATATAAACCTTTTCAGGAATACTCCTCTGCATTTTCATTTTCTATTATTGTATCAAATTTTTCCCCTTGCACAAAATACAGTGAAGGAGCTCGTAAACCCAAAAAATCCGGGTGGGGGAAACCCAGTACATTGTATAACAGACGAGACGGTAAAATGACAAAAAAAAGTTTCCCCAATTGGTGGAGAAAGGTATATACCCCTAGCAGTCTGCTGTATTGCATGTAACAACAAAAGCAAACTTTCCCAAAGACAAGAATTTTGCTATACAGAGACTGCTGGTGTTCTCCTGCCTTTTTGTTTTTGCTCCCAAAAGGTCTAATTAGTCGAGGAGTTATTTTTAAAAAATTTTTTCTCCCCTGCCCTGTCAAGCAGGGTTAATCTAATGACTTTCTACCTTTGCCTCACAATGTAGAGCAGGATTTTGTTCTTGGTTTCCTTTACAAGCTTTCTTGTTAGCAAAAGTAGATTTTCCTTGACTTATCAAGGAATAAAATCATGTGACAGAAGATATAGTCTCAAAATTGGAGCTGGATGGTTAGTATACTTTGGGAAATTATCTTTTGCAATAAGAATGAAGGGAAACCGCAATTTAGTTTTTTGTATCTAAATAATGGGAAACATGATTACTTAAAAAATCAAATTGTTTATGATTTTAAATATCAGAACTTATAATCAGAGCATAGCAAGTTATAGTACGGCCCACCATTGGGGGGTTCCCCGGGCTTATTTGCAGGGCGTAATAGCCCGCAATTAACCGTGGGGCCGGGGGGGCGGGGGGGGGACCCCCCCCTAATTGATTACCACGGGTATAGCGCTAGTAATTCCCATTCACTTATCTCCCCCCTGGGCGTTTTTGGAGCGGAGAGGAACGTAACCCATGTCCTCTATGAGAACGTGGATTACCGAAGGATGGAAAATTTTCCAGGAAATTTTGCGACTCCAGGGTAATTACGACTGAAATAGCCCAATTTTAAGCCGTGTGAACTGCCACTGCAGCAATATCATCAGTTTTAAGAACTAATAAATAAAATTTATAGTGACTGGGTTTTTGGGAGGGGGTCGTTGTCCAGGGATTTTTCCGATTGCCAGATTGGATCGGGAAGGGAATTTTTTTCCCCAAAAATGGGGGAAAATTTTGAATTCTCCCTCATTGGGTTTTTTAGCCTTCCTCTGGATCAACACTATAGCACAATAGACTGAACTGGATGGAAGTCTGTTTTTTTAGCCTTGCAAACTATGTAACTTTGTAACTAGCCTTTCCTACTCTTTATAGGTGGTCCCCCAAAAATGGACACTTTTTCTTTGTGTGTACAATTCAGTATATCTTACACACAGTACCTCTTTTTAAAATTGTTGAGTATTTTCTGAGACATACAAATTCAATAATTATTTTAATGTTTTCACATTATAGAGAATATGACTGGAATGAGTGAAAATACAGTCACCAGGTCTTGAACACTACCTAATTTTTTTTTTTACTTTATCCTGTCATGTCCCCTTTTTCAAATAATTACTGACACCAAACTTATGGTTATAAAAAAACCCATAACAGCCAATTACCGTATAAAACTATACCAAACCTATTATATAATATTGCACTTTAGAACAAAAAAAAACACCAAAGTGATTTCAGAAACTGTATGGAACAATAACTCTTGCTTCATGACTAATGTAATTCACTTGGTAGTGACATGTAGAGGTTTTATCTCGAGACAGGAAAGGGGAGGGCACAGAAACCGCATGGGTATAGAAAGGGGGTGTGGGCGGGGGAAAATTAACGCTTTATTTGGGGACCGGACAGGCAGTGCATTTGGGGGCCCCCCTCCAAAAAAACCACTCACAGGGCATTGTGGAACTAGACAACACATGCCCCACGGGTGCTGATAATGATGCATCATCCTGCATTCCCATGGCTATTTCTAAGTAGGCGGACAATCAACACAATAAGATATGTCAATAATGGCAACTTCCAAGTTTGGATATTGCATCTTAGTGGTCCACACCCACATACTCCCCCTGGGATCAAAGGGTAGGAGGGAATTAAAATGCCATCATGTTATATATGTAGGATTTAGTTGTCTTGTTTAAGAGTAACACTAAAAAATTCATTAAAATAAAATTAATGGCTTCATTTATAAACTGATGTAATAATTAAGGTGTTAACAAAAGTGTATTCTTATTTATACAGTACACAGCCTCTTTTGTGTGTTTTGGTAAATTTTTTTTCAGACACACACTGTAATGTTCTACATTTCATTTCATTGATCTCTCTTAAAAATATATTTTACAACTGAGAGAGCAAACTGCTTGTAATTACACTGCATGCCATTACAAATTGAATAAACACAGATTTTAACACCTTTTGGCTCTTGGGGTGAGAAACAAAGGGCTTTGTAAAGGTCAGTTATGCCACTGATGTGGGAAGGGAACACGGAAATAACTACACAAATTGTAAGCTAAAAATGAAATTTTCACCCTTTAAAAACCCCGAAAAAAAATAATTTAGTGAAATTAGCTCAGGTTTTTTAACCCCATTACCATTTCGTTCAAAACAAGGGATGCAAACTTTTATTTCTAATGATAATAATGTAGAAAATGATTATTGCAAATTAAAATGAGTGAAGCATCTATTTTAGAATGTTATTAAACAGCTAATTAAGTGCAGGGTGAATGCGTAAATTTTAATTTGGGAATTATTTAAACGGATTACAAATTTTAAAAAAAAAATTTTTTTTTTAAAAAAAGCTATACCTTCAGAGAACTGTAAATTACAGGTTTCAGCAAATTTGGTAACATTAATACATTATTATTTTAGGGCGCGAAAATGAATAAAGGGATAACCAAAAACCCTTTTTAGGGTTTTTTCTGAGACTATTACTCAGGGTGTACAACTGGAATATTTAATATTTGTTACAGCAAAAATAATTTAAAGTAAAAAAAAAAATGCTACAAATTCCTTTCATATATATCTGATCATTGACTCCACCACATAAAATAATCGTAATAATCTTCAAATAAATTATAAAACGCTAAACTCGTGCCTATTTAAAGAACAGTATGATGACAGTGTGAGTACCTTCTACAGCGAAGATGCACAATTAGTTGTGGTCCAAAGGCCACATTTTTGACCCTTTAAGCCCCCGGGCCCGAAAAGGGCTTTAAAAATTTTCTCGTTACAAGCACATACTTAATGAGGGGGGCATAAAAAAGGGGCACTTTTTCAATTTTTTTTTTACTACCTAAATATTATATAGCATTTATTATAATCGTCTTTTTCTAGGCTAATTTTTGCAGCCTGGGGTCGATCTATTCCCCTTTGCGTGATTGGTGCCCGATTTAGTTCAACCCCTTGGGACACCCCCCCCCGGGGATTGGGTGTCTTTGGGGGATCGTGTCACTCCCCTCTAACATGTTAAACAGCTCCCCGGCTTCCTCTCAGTAATAGCTGAATGTAAAAATCTGGGGAATTACTAGTTTGGTCTCCAATTCACTTTCCCCCCCCATTAATAAAGCCTTTTACACTCTGCCCCCCCCCCCAAACCCCTATAAAACGCCCTTTTTAAACTCGTTTTCCCACCCAAAACCACTCTTTTACCCGCACCCCCACCCCTTTAACACACCGTCATTGTTTTTCCAAAAACTACCATACATACCTTTTACTCTCCCCGCCCCCACCCAAAAACAATCTTAATATCCCCCCCCCCCCGTATAATACACTTTTCTCCCCCCCCCATTAAAACACCTTTAAAACACCCTGTCCCCCCCCCAAAAAAACACCCTTTAAATCTGCTTCCCCCCGATATAACCACCCCCGTACTTTTTCTCCCCCACCCTATAACCACCCCTTTTTAAAACCCCTTTTCCCCCTCCTAATAACACTCCTTTTTCCTTTGTTTCCACCCTAAAAACACACCCTGCTCCCCCCTTCCCCGTAACACCCTTTATACACTTTGCTCCTCCCCCCATATATTTTCACCCCTCTTATCTGCTTCCCCACCTATATAACACACCCTTTTTCACCCCCTCCCCCCCCCCATTGAAAACCCCTTTACATTCTCTTTCCCCCTCCATTTAACACACTTTTTTAACACTTGCTCTCTCCATAAAAACACATCCCTTTTAAACTCTGTCTCCCCGCCCATAATTACCCACCCTTCCACTTGCTTTCTGCTCTCCCCCCACCCCAAAAAACACCCTTTATAACCTGCTCCTCCACCCCTTAAAAAATACCCTTTTAAAAACTCTGCTCCCCCCCCCCCATACAAAACACCCCTTTTACACTTGCTCCCCCCCCCCATAAAACAACCTTTTAATTTTGTTTCCCCACCCATATAAAACACCCCTTTTACACTCTGCTTCCTACCCCCAAAAACACAAAACCCCCCCCTTTTAAAAAACCACCCTTTCCCCGCTTCCCCACCCCTTAACACACCCCTTTAAAACTCTGCTTCCCTTTACCCCTATAAAACACCCTTAAACAATTTGCTTCTTCACCATATAGACACCCTTATAACTTGTTCCCCACTGATATAACACCCCCTTTAAAAACTCTGCTCCCCCACCCATAAAACACCCCTTTCACTCTGCTCCCCCTATCATATAACAACCCTTATACATCTGCCCCCCACCCATAAACACATCCTTATATGCCTCCTGCAAAAGAGGGGGGGCAGAGTGTATTTTTCACATTTGGTTATCATTTCAGGGTGTATTTAAAAGTTTTCACCAAAAAGGGGTTTTTATTACCGGGGGTTGCTTTTAAACCTGGGAAAGGGGGGTACAGCTCTCCAGGAAAAGAATGACCATTGCAGCGGTTGGAGAGCTTGACATCCCAAAGCCTACCACTGCTCAAAAACCCGAAAAAGAGAATTGGGAGGGGCAGGAAAAGGAAGGGGGCATAATGAGGTCCCACCTTCAGGGAAAAAACAACGGTTTGGGGAAGAAAGGCCCCCCGATTTGAAATCGAAGCTGGAAAGAGCCAGATAATAAAAGCCCGTAATAGAAAACCATTTTAGTGACCAGCACATTGTTTTAGTTTTTCTCTCCTTGCGTCACTTTTTTATTTTTTTATTTTTTCAATGACGCAGTTGTATGAATCCTTGTTTTATGCAGGAAAAGTTTTACTTTTTGGGGGAATAATTTAAGTTCACTTTTAAATTATTGTACATTTTTGTATTTATTTATTTTTTACACTATTCACATTTCACGCTTTTTAACTTTTTAGATTAATTTTACAGGTTATTACAGTGGTACGGATACTATGTATAGGGTTTTGTGTGAATGCGTGTGTAATGTAGGCACAATTGGTTTTTATTAAATATTTATTTTGATTATTTATTTTATTCATTTTTTTACACTTTTTTATGTTTTTTACTTTTTTTTTATAATCCCATGAAGGAATAACTATTTTACATTTTTTTACACCTTTATTGCATTACTATATTAATATATGCTAATTAATTACAATCTGTGTCAGTTAGACATGGGCAGCAGTCAAAGCAGCACGCAGTCTGCCCTGACTTGTTACACAGAGAGCCCTGGGGCTATTCTATACCCCAAGATCTGACTGTACAGACATTCCCTGGGCTCCATAGGGTCATCTCGACTACTGATCACCCAACGGAGCAGGGGAATGCTCTTTGAGGAACTGTGGCAATCACAGGGTTAAGCGCCGGGAATCGGAGGATTCCTCCGATTACCAGCACTTACAAAGGTTGCTCCAGGAACACAGCTGTTAAGTATAGCTCTGTTCCTAGCGCATCTGAAATGCTGGGAGCCGCAAAACCCCTATTTTGCAGCGATGGCAAAAGACATTGGTGCAAAATAATGACCTGCAATGGCCGCCATCAAAAGACGATGGCCAGTCATTAGGGGGTTAAGCTGAACTGCACAGAATGGTACTGCATGCTGCATGTAACCCCTGGACTGTAGGTTATGCACCCCTGATCTGCAGATATGGCATGAATCCCTAAGTTGAAAATTTAAGTTCTATACCAAAGCTTCTTAAACTGTGAGCTAAGTATCTTGGTGACAAGGTCAACAGATGTCAGTGAGACAAATCTGTGAAAATTAGTGACAAAAGTGATCCTATGATATTATGAATAAGGCTTTTCTGGCCACGACAATCTTTGTTTTAAAAAAAAAAAAAAAAGGAGACAGCACCGCCAAGAATAAACAATATAATTCAGGCGTGCGAGCTTTGAACTAAGAGCTCAATCCTCCATAGTACAAAAATAGAAAAAAAGCAGCACCATCAAAGTAAAAAAAAAAAGTATTGTAATCACCCGAGTCAAAACATTCCTACATGTATTGACTTGGATGATTAAATCACTTCTTTTTTTACTTTGATTGTGCTGCTTTTTTCAATCTTTGGTTTAACATTACAGTTTGCTATTTTGTGGCTTATTTAAAGGGGTTTTATCATTACACACTTTCGCAGACTTGCGCTGTTTCTGTTACAGCTTCAAATCCAGGGGCAGGTCTCTCCTCCCAGCAGGCCTGTCTCCCCTAAATGAAGAGTTGTGATATTATCATTGTGTGTGAGCAGTGGAATGGAGAGGATGTCACAGCTCTGCAGACCTGCAATGTATAAGTCTATGTTATATGGGGCAGCAGTGTATAATGCTGTTATTTGGAGGGAGCAATGTTTAGGGCTGTGTTATATGGGGGGAGAAGTGTATAAGGCTATGTTATATGAGGGGAGAGTGAATCTAGCAGCTAGAGATTCAGTAATTGTCCAGATCCTTTACATAGAGCCATCACTGGGAGAAGAGGCATAGAGAGGATTACAGCACAGGGGGCATGTCCCGTCCAGGGGTGTGTCCCAACAGGCTGAATTACATATCAGTCAGCCAATCACAGAAAGGGGGTGTGGCCAGACCACTTGTTGCATAAATAGGTATAGATGCACAGATTACCTCATATCTGCTATAGTAAGTGATTTAGGTAATGCAAACCAATTGCAAAAGTGCTTACTTTTACTGTCTCCATCATTAGATATTTGATCTTTTTAGTAAGAAAACCCCTTTAATGTGATGCTGGATTTAGGATACAAAAGATAGATACATTGAGATACAGTGGGGAAAATAAGTAGTTTATATACTGTCGATTTTGCAAGTTCTCCCACCTACAAAGAATGGAGAGGTCTGTAATTTTTATCATACATACACTTCAACAGTGAGAGACAAAATCTAAAAAAAAATCCAGAAAATCACATTGTATGATTTTTAAATAATTAATATGCATTTTATTGCAAGAAATAAGTATTTGATCACCTACCAACGAGCAAGAATTGTGGCTCTCACAGAACTTTTAGTCTTTAAGAAGCCCTCCTACTTTGCACTCATTAAGCGACATGTATGAACAGGGTTACGCCAGATATCAGTCGTCTTTTCAGCCCCGTTCATACATGGGAGGAGGAGCGTACTAGAACCGTAGCAAAACTACATATTTATAGCTTTGCTACAGCATTTCTAGGCATATTACAGCTGGAACAGGTATATCATTTTCAAAGTGGTAAACCTGATCCAGAAATGCTAGAATGAGCCTGATTTATGACCCTCTGTAGAACAGCTTCATAAATCAGGTGCATTCTATTCTAACACAACAAATTTCATGCATGTCGCCCATTATCTGTATTAATTGCACCTGTTTGAGCTTGTCACCGGTATAAAAGACATCTGTCCACGCACTCTATCAATCACTCTCCATCCTCTCCACCATGACCAAGACCATAGAGATGTCTATGGACACCAGGAACAAAATTGTGACCTGCACAAGGCTGGCATGACCTACTTGCAAGCAGCTTGGTGAGAAGGCAACAACTTGTTGTTGCAATTATTAGAAAGTGGAAGAAACACAAGTTGACTGTCAATCTTACTCGGTCTGGGGCTCCACGCAAGATCTCAACTTGTGGGGTAAGGAGGATTTTGAATCAGCCAAAAACTTTACAGGTGCACCTGGTCAATGACCTGAATAGAACTGGGACCACAGTCTTAAAGATTACCTTTAGTAACACACTATGCCGTCATAGATTAAAGTCCCGCAGGGCCCGCAAGGTCTCGCTGTTCGTGCCAGCACATGTCCAGGTCTGTTTGAAGTTATTTAATGACCATCTGGATGATCCAGAGGAGGCAAGGCAGAAGCTCATGTGGTCAGATGAGACCAAAATATAACTTTTTTGTATCAACTCTACTCGCCATGTTTGGAAGAAGAATTAGTACAACCCCAAGATCACTCAACCATGAAGCAAAGGGGTGGAAACAGCAAACTTTGGGGGTGCTATTCTGCAAACAGGAAAGGATGACTGCACCATATTGTAGGAGGATTGATGGGGCCATACATCACAAGATTTTGACCAACAACCTCCTTCCCTCAATAAGAGCATTGAATATGGGCCATGGCTGGGACTTCCAGCATGGCAATGACCCGAAACACACAGCCAGGTCAACTAAGGAGTGGCTCCGGGTAAAGCATTCCAAGGTCCTGGAGTCGCTTAGCCAGTCTCCAGACCTTCAACCCAATTAAAAATCTTTGGAGGGAGCCAAAACTCAATGTAGCTCAGTAACAGCCCCAAAACCTGAAAGATCTGGAAAACATGTGTATGGAAGAGTGGGCCAAAATCCCTGCTGCAGTGTTTGCAAGCTTGGTCAAGAACTACAGGAAACATCTGACCTCTGTAATTGCAAAGTTATCTGTATCGAATATTAAGTTCTGTTTTTCTATTGTATCCAATACTTATTTCATGCAATAAACTGCAAATTAATTATTTAAAAATCGTACAATATGCTTTTCTGGATTTTCTTAAGATTCTTTCACAGTTGAAGTGTACCTATGATAAAAATTACAGATCTCTCTATTCTTCGTATGTGGGAAACATTGCTAGTGTGTCGACTACTTATTTTCCCTACTGAAAATATTTAATTTTGGCATAGGTTTTAACCAATTGTGACATGCAAGCATTACCATACTCTGGTTGGTAAACCCCTGAGAGAAAAAGGTTAAGAAATCCTACTCTTGACAATGGGATGGTGCATTCTCTGTTAATTTTATAAATTTATCTAAAGAGCAGATCAGACTACTGCCGATGCAATTAATGTATACATGTCATGTGCAGCCTTTCATCCAAACATATGACAATTATCATATAATTGACAAAAATGCTGCAGTGATGGAAGAATGTTCAGCCATATTGGTTGCCACTATTGAATTAGTTTCTTTGCAACAATTGGAAAACTGTCATTCTGCCAATAATGAAGGAATGGGCTGAATAAAAAGCATCAACCAATATGGCTACATTTCCGTCAATATCAATATTGCTGTAAATAAAACAAACACAATTACTAAACTTTGATTTTTTACTTTCTTACTTTTGCTAACATCTGAACATTTCCATGTAATTTCTGTAATGGCTTGCTTATATCATGCCTTTGACCCTGCTGTGCTGGCTGTTCAGTGACCTATATGCCTTCTAGCAGAGTATTAGTTAACCTGCCCTCAGCACTCACAGCTGCAGTCCATATTACTAATTGGTGAAGCTATTTAGCCCTGCCACTTGTTGTACTCAGGGCCTGAGTTTCTGATGTGCATGGTGGACTTCATGCACTGTGCTTCTGGCCTTAAGTGATCCTGCTTGGATCTAACCACTGCTTGTCTGCTGGCCATCCAGGTTTGTATCCTGTCTGCTGGCCATCCGTTTTTGTATCCTGTCTTTAGTTCCTCTGGTGTTCCTCCTGGTTCGTTCGGAACTCCTTTAGGTGTTCCTCCTGGTTCAAATCAACAATTCCTCTGGTGTTCCTCCTCGTCCAAGTCTGCTCACTCGTTTATTTTGAACTTTTTTACTCCTCATGTACCTCATGGCCCCTTGGGTCCATTCCCTTATTTCCATTTTTCATGGACTTTCTGCATTTTTGTATGTTTTTTGTGTCTTTGCATTAAAACCCTTGAAAAACTTTACAATGTATCTAGAATTTTGCTGCTTGTTGACATATTACTGTAACGATTCTGGAGGTGGATCCACTGGACCACCGCAGGCGATGGCGTAAGCCCCTACCAGGGAGTGGAATCTAAGTGGGACCCGGTTTTCACCAGAGCCCGCCGCAAAGTGGGATGGTCTTGCTGCAGCGGGTGTCCACCAGGTCACTACCACTGGCGGGGCTTGCCTGCGGTGGCGGCCAAGGGTGCGAGGTACATGAACGGCAGGCAGGCTCGTAGTCGAGGACAGACAGAAGGTCAGGACAGGTGGCTCTGGTTCGTAGACGGTAGACGTAGCAGAGGGTCAGTACACAGGAAGGCAATACTGGAACGCTCAGGAACACTTTCACCATGGATATGAACACCAAGGATACGGCGAGGGCCGGCAGGAAGTGACCGGACTAAATAGGAGCAGTGCCCGGCAATGAACCAATTACCGGCGCACTGCCCCTTTAAACTCAAATTGCCGGCGCACGCGCGCCCCTAGGGGCAGAGCTACATGCCGGGACACGGAAGCAGCCTGAGCAGGAGCGTGGCCGGGTAAGTGCATGCCGGCGGGGACGGGGAGGCGAGCGGACCCGAACCGGACGTGCGGGACGGGGCTCCGCTCGGTGCAGGAGCACGGGCGCGTCTGCGACCCGGGACAGTGGTCGCAGGGGCGTCCGTGACAGTACCCCGCCCCTTGGGCCCCCCCTCTTACTGGATTGGAGAAATCTCTGGATGAGACTGCGGTTCAGGATGTTCTCCTCCGGCTCCCAGGACCTCTCTTCAGGGACGAACCCCTTCCAGTCCACCAAGAAGTATCGTTTTCCCCTAGTTCTTCTCATGCCCAGAATCTCCTTGACCTCGAAGACATTGGCGCATCAGCCACAGACGGAGGAGGAGCGGCCTTCTGGGAAAAATGGTTAAGGACCAGAGGTTTCAATAAGGAGACATGAAACGCGTTGGGAATTCTCATCGTGGGAGGGAGCCGGAGTTTGTATGCTACCGGATTGATGCGGCTGAGGACCTCAAAGGGTCCCAGGAAACGGGGTCCCAGTTTGTGACACGGCATCTTTAAGTGGACATTAGAGGGCGAATTGATTCTAACGAAGTGGAATTCGTTTAGAATTTCAGGAAAACTTCGGTTGGGCCGAGTCGAACTTTG